>JAUMJL010000392.1:9242500-9525000 GCA_033558185.1 Dromococcyx pavoninus
AATCTGCTCCCACCTGGGCTCTCCATGGCTGCAGCTCCTGCAGGAAATACCCTCCCACTGTGGCCTGGATCCCTCTCTGGGCTGCAGGGCGGGGTCTCTGCTCCAGCGGGGTCTCTCCAGGGCTGCAGGGGATCCCTTCAGCTCCTCCTGCCTTCCTTCTCCTCCATCTTGGGGCTCCCTTTGCTTCTGCTCCCTCCCTGGCTTCCTCCTCCTCCGCCTGTGCTGCTTTAGGCACTTTTGGAAATCTGTTTTTCTCCTGAAACACCCAGCTTGGCTGAGAGGCTCAGCTGTGTCCTGCAGCGGAGCCATTTGAGCAGACTGGTAGAGGATGGGACACTCTGACAGGCACGGGGCAGCCACACCCTCTCCTTGCAGAGGGTTCCTAAAGCCCCACTGCCAACACCTGGGCACAGACAACTAGTGCAAGTGGTCAAAACAGAGTACACAACCTTGCAATGCAAGTAGGCACAGTGGGCTCTCACTGACTTTTCACTGGGAGAGCACTGAGCTAGGAAAGACCAGAACCTGAATTTCACTCCCTACATTTGAGTTAGAATCATAGAATCATAAAATGGTTTGAGCTGGAATGGAATTTAAAGATCATTCAATTCCAACCCCCTGCTATGGGCAGGGTCACCTCCCAGTAGATCAGTTACTCAAAGCCCCATCCAACCTGGACTTGAACACCTCCAGGGATGGGGCCTCCGTGAATTCTGTGGGCAACCTGTGCCCATGCCTCACCACCCTCATAGGAAAGAATTCCTTCCTAATATCTAATCTTAATATCTAAGAGATAATAGCTAAAAGCTCAATCTTACCTTTTTCATCTCCCCTCATCCTATCCCTGCATTCCCTGATAAAAAGCCCCTGCACAGCTTTCCTGTAGGCCCACTTTAAGTACTGGAAGGTTGCCAGAAGGTCTCACTGGAGCCTTCTCTTCTGTGGGCTAATCAAATCCAAATCTCAGTCTGTTCTCATATGGGACATGCTCCAGCCCTACAATCAACTTTGTGCCCTGGTGTCTGTCATTGTCCAATTACCAGAGCCACAAAACTGGTTCAAACATAGTTGGTTGCGTAGATGCCTCCTCTTCTCAGAACTTTTTGTCAGTCCATCACACTCAAAGTATTCCCTTAAGTGTTGATATTAACCAAAGGTATGGGCTGTTGAAGAAGGGGGAATTCACTTTTAGTTGGAGCTGCAATTTGGGCCGACCTCATCTCTTCCCTCCTCAGGCAATTCATATACTCTCCACTACCTGAACTTCATGATAACACCAAGTTAATTGTTATAAATGGAGAGCTGAAGCCTTTAAACTCCGTTGAATTCTTGGGTCTGGCTCTTGATTGCGTCTAGTAAATTCATTCCTGTTGGATGACATGAAGTATTTTTGATAATTAATGTGGTAATTTATCCCAGGCTGAGGAGCAAATGTTACTTTCTGCTGGAAGGAGTGTTGGGAGGGGAATACTCTTTAGGGCACTTTTCCCAATTCTTTTAATGTCAACATGGTACTTAATGTAAGTGCCTGCTTGACAGCTATTTGCTTCTATGAGACTCCAGCGCAAGCACAATTGTGAGAACAAGCACTACATGCACAACCATTCAATCTTACAGTATGCTTTTAATTGACTGAAAAACAATCAAAATACCTAAGTGACATCAAATATGGAGGGTAAATTCTCTGATCAGTTATAATCTTCTCTAATCGATGGAAATTTTTATCGTGAGCTATTCAAGAGTAGAACCCAACCGCAGGATCCAAACCCAGCTAAGAACACTACTAATATTTTACAGTACATTCTTGGAAACATAATCCTCTCTCAATTTAATAGACCTAATAATGACCTTTGGACATTCCTTTCCAACCCAGAGGAAGGTAGTCCCTTTCCTAACAGATATCAGCATTGGGATATATTTGGCTTTTGTCATTATTTCCATTATAATGCATCTAATGATCAGAACCATTCATTTCTTATGGATTTACTTTTTTCTATCTCATTAACTTCCTTTCTAGATTGGTATTTTTGTCCTTCAGGTGCTCATATCATAATCCCCAGACCCTGAAGTCATCAGTAAACCAAACTGTTACTCAAATCAATCAAAAGACTTAAATAAAAACAACTCTAAACAACTCTTCCTTTGATTTGGCTCTGGAAGTGAAAACTCTTTTTTTCCTTGTGAAGTCAGGCCAATACTAAACATTCAAATGCTGGAATAAAAATTGTAAGGGCAAAGAGGAACTGTTAAATCACTTTTCACTAGAAATATATTTTAGAGAATGAAGTTACCTCCCAAAAAACAGACTGAAATAACCAGTAGTGTTTATATATAACAAAAAGCTTAACTCTTCAAAATATTTTCCACTTTCCTGTGTGGGTTTAGCTTCTATCAGAGTTTTTTTTTTCTCTAAACTGATCTTATTTTCTCTTCACTTATTTTTATTGACCCTTGAGTCTATTTCTGATCTGTTTTCTTAAGGTCGGTGTATAGGTGTTGAGAACACTAACAAGAACTGGAAAGACCATTTATTCTTGTGAAACTATAGAGTTGGAGGTGATTTAATCTTCCATTACTATTGGATATGTTCTTCCAGACAGGATTTGAGTTGTATTACTTCTGAGTTCAGACAGCAATACCTCATGATCAACCATACCGCTTTGATGTTTTCCAGTGCCCATAGAGTAGTTTCGGCCCCATGGTATGTGTTCAGTGTAACTAGATATAAGCTTCAGCTAAATGGTCATCTTGTTGACCTGAAGATAGGTACCTAGGGCTCCAAAATGATGTAATTGTAGATTACAGGTCATAGTTTTATCTCATATTTCTTTTGTTCTTGCTTGATGATTAAAACCTTACTGTCTTCCAGGTCATGCAAACCTCCATTCTGTCACTACTCTTATCATCTCTGGGAGCAGAGGGGTTCAGTCAGTGACAAAAAAATCATAGCAGGCTTGGGCACATCTGAAAGGAATCTTTATCTCCATATATCTTCCAGCATTGTTTCTTTGCTGCAGGATGCCCATTTCTTTCGTGGGATGCCCTTGTCAAAGATGGATTCCATTGTATAAACAGTCTATCTGTGAGGACATCATCATTTATTACCTAAAATGTCCTGAGGCTCCTATTAAAAGATAAAAATACTGAAAGATATTTATTTGGATGTTTGCCCGCAATTCAGGGAATTTAACATCTAGTGCAATCTTAAATAATCTGTTAGTGTTTAATGTGCCTAATACCTCTTTTAAGAGCGCTAATAAATGAGGTTAAATGAGACTCCTGCTGTTTTCTTGTACATTTGTTGGTTTAAACTCTGATAAATATAAGTTTTACCAGCTATGAAAATAGCATGAGGGAACAAATGCCTTTTAGTCAGTGAAATGAAAGGCATTTTCCTTTCTCTGCAACAGTCAAATAGTCTTTCCTCTTTAACCTTACATGTTTCTTTGAATTACAGCTGGTGAATTTGTATGAGAAGCTGGTCCTTGAGGACCAAGCTATGAGGATCATCTCAATGTCTTCAAAATCCAGCTTAAAAGATATTTTTCAGTGGTATATGACTCTATTTGTGCATAGTTGATTGTGTGCTGCTGAGCAGTTAAATAAAATAGATGTCTTAAATTGTAGGAAAAAAATACATTTCAAATAAATGTAAATAAATAACTGCCTGCCTTCAGTTTAAGAGCATCTGTCCCACTGGATACAAAAGCTATGTGTAAATGAATATCCAGACATTGATCATGTATTTTGAAAATATTTCAGACAGTAGTTTGTAGCAGTCAAGAAGGAGCATAATAACTTTGCACAGCATTAGAACATGAAATGATTCCTGTCTCTTAACCTATGCCGCTCCCTGATGTCCTTAGAGCTTTCCTAATACAGAACATGACTCTTGCACAGGAAATTTATTAGCCCAGCATCTTGTTTCTGATTTCCCACGTTTCTTGTAATTAAATCTGACTCCAGAAAGAAAGACAAGACATCCTTAGAAAAGTTCACTAGGAAGACTGAGAAGCACAGTGTATGGGATTGTAGAGAATAACCATCTAATGAGAAATGATCTCGAGTTAAAAAGAGTGGGCAATCCTTAAACAGTAAACAGCCAAGCGAGAAACAGCCCACGTGATTGAAGGGATCAAGTACACCCTTAGCAAGTTTGCAGATGACACCAGGCTGGGTGGCAGTGTTGATCTGCTTGAAGGAAGGGAAGTGCTGCAAAGAGATCTGGACAGGCTGGATCAATGGGCTGAGACCAACAGGACATGGTTTAGCGGATGATGGGTGTGGTGGGACTCAATGATCTCAGAGGTCTTTTCCAACCAGAAGATTCTATGATTCTATGATTCTATCAGCAACAGTGAACTCTATAAGCAACTCCATAAGCTGTAATTAGGCTTCATCTGCCAGAAGAAAATTATTGCTCTGTTACCTCCTGAAGTCCTTCTTAGCTGGTCTTGTTTACCATACTCTGTCTTATAAGATGTAGAACACAAACTGTAAGAGCAGTTCCTGTGCCATAAGCTGTTGAAAGACAAACTTCAAGTTGAACTGTAAATATCAAGGTAGGCATGCCCTTGGTGTATTTTACTTAATGTATTTTGTGGTTGATTCTATTCCTACCAAATATGTACAATACCTAAATTAATCTCCTCCCAAAGTAGACCTAATATAATTTGCCCCATACAGGTACCTCATGCTGTCTGAGATGTGTAAAGGTATCAGAAACAGCAGCACAAGACCAACATTCTTTAAAACAGACTTAAAGTTACCTGGAAACTTCTGATGCAAAAATGAGGAAACAGATAAAACCCCTAGAATTTAACTATCTTCTTATAGCACTGAATATCACTACATTCAAAATTATGGTATTGCTCCTTATTGCTTTCCTTCTTAGCAAGTCATAAAATCATTGAATGGTTTGTGATGGAAGCAATCTTAAAGCTCATCCAGTTCAAGCCCCCCCTGTCCTGGACGGGAACACCTTCACCTGGATCAGGTTGCTGAAAGCCTCACCCAGCCTGGCCTTGAACACCTCCAGAGATGAATCTTCCATGACTTCTCTGGGAAACCTGTTCTAGAGCCTCACAATCCTCAGAGGAAAGAAATTTCTTCCTTATCTCTAATCTAAATCTCCCCTTTTTCATCCTGAAGTTCAGTAGAGGGACTGTAAGCTATAGCGATCTGACTGTTAGAAAATCTGTTATGTGTTTTTCTAGGAAAGAAAAGTTAATTTACAGTGAGAAAGCACTGCTTTTACAGACAAGCTGTCATAGTTTCACTATGTAGTTCCATCATGCTTTAGTTCATAACGGAATTATAAATATGTGTGTTTGTGACAATGTAGGGAACCTACCTATATATAATTAAAACCAGCTCTATATCATAGAAATATGGGTATCATCTCTGTAACACATTTCTGAGTACTGTAGCTATCCATTTATGTATTTGTATGTGTGTATAGAAATGTATGTATGTATATAAGTATTTATTTTATATATATGTGTATATAAAAATATATACAGAAATAAGTATATTTTTATATACATATATAAATACACATTTTTATATCTCAATATATATCAATGTATAAAAATAAATATAAATTGCATCTATATTTCTTGTCCATAATCTGTGAGGTATGAGACGGTTGTGTTTTGGTGATTCCACAATCAAGCAAGGATACAAGGTTCTTCTGAGACAGCTAAAGGATTAGAAAAACAGGTTAGGTAAGTGTCTATTTTTAAAGTGGAGCAATTATGGAGAATACAGCCAGAAGCTCTGGATGTTAGCATGTGTCACCATATGAAGAAAATCTTCAGCAAACATAAATACGTTTTTTCCTAATTAGATTACAGTCTAAACAAAGAAGTCAAAAGGTAAAACATGCTGTGACTACACAAATGCCTCATAGCATTCTGGAATTAACAGCACAATATGTGATACCAGTTTTAAAGTAAAACAGGGAAAATACAATCCTTCGAGATCTAGAATAACTCTATGTCTACAAAGCAGGACATGGAAAAGAGACAAACATTCAGTTATTGCTACATTTTGGAATTAAAAAAAATACTATTGACTTTGCCACAATCAGAACATTTGCTTGGCACTGGTAGTGCAAAAATCCAACAAGGTGTTTCATTATTTTATTATAAACAGCATTTTCCTATCTGAACAAAAGTAGCATTTGTTAAAGCCTGACTGCAATACTTCCAGTAAAAGTTGCCAAGAACAGGGGTTAAATAAAATAAATTATTTCACCTCCATTTTTCAGGTAATAAAACTGAGGATATGAGACAGTTATATTCTCATAACAACACAGAAAGTCTAAGGACTGAACTAAGATCTCTTGAATTCCCATTCACTGCCTCAGTGGTTAAAAGATAAATAAATAAACAAACAAACAAACAAATAAATAAAGTCTCTTTCAGGAATTAATTATGTTGAAACTTTTTTAGCATTGAGACTAACAAAATTATTTTATTTTTAAATACTATTAAGAATATTATTGAAATCTCAGTAATATTCATTTCAAGTTTTAAACATCACTTTATAAAAATATCTTTAAAGATACAATTTCTTTGACTAGTACCTAACTATGCAGCTTTTTCATCTCTTGTAAAAAATAATTTTACTCAAATATATGTGTTTACCAGTAGCATTTAAATTAGATGTACACCAGTATTTATGATCCCTTGCAAATAAAGTGAAGTCTTCAGTTCTTTTGCTACTGTGCTTGTATAAACAGGCTAATTTATACCCCTTGAAAAAGCAATTTTTTAGCAAAATGCTGATCCTAACGCTGTATTTGCAGAAGCTCGACTGTTTATCTGCTTCGCCCACAGACACCATACGGGACATATGTAGGACACATAGAGTGGCTGGAATTAGCAGAGCTATTTGTGAACTGCATATAAATGTATCATTTGCAACTAATTCTCTGCTATAATATCCAAATTAGAGAAGGTGATAGCACCATCTTTTTTTTTTTCAGCTTGATGTTTATGGAAATGATTACTTTATCCAGTTCTTGTACTTCTAAGAGCAGAAAGGAAATCAGAACCAAGCCATCTGAAGACACATAAGAAATAAACAGTCAGAACTCTAAAATTCGGTGTATATCAGAGTTGTAGGAAGTTTCTTTTTTTCATGAACCTGAAGGAATATTTTACTCACACATGGTCTAGTTTAAAACCTTGATTAAATACTTCCTTAACCTTACGGAAGTCAGTGAATCTGAGTGCTCACAGAACTGTTACCACATAAGATCTTCCTTAACTTCAAATGCATTGATGTGGCTTGGTGCATGCTAAAATGCGATCACATCTGTACTTTACAACTTTGGAGTCTAAATGCGATGAGAACCTTGCCCAAGGAGACAAGACAGACAGTGCTGGGAAACCAGTAGGATAAAACCTTGACGTGCCAGCTCAAAGAACATCTGTTACTGCATTTCAAAGAGAACTGAGCAGTTTTAAAGGCAGTGAAACACTTTGTCAGCTTCTTGCTTAGTCTATAATTGATCTGTAAAGGCTTTTTCAAAGTGCCACCAGAGGAAAAAGAGACAAATGGGTTCAGAATTTTTATGGTGCTCTGAGTCTTCTTGTTGAAATTCAGATGAAACTTTTTTTTTAGAAACAGAAGTAGCAGCACTGAAGGATCAGCATTTTTCAGAGCAAGACAAAAATACGGCAGCAACATTGCCTCTTTATCTTCATGCCACATCTTAGGTCATGATCAAAGAGTTCAAAGGGAGTCTAAAGCATCAGACACAGAAGTCAAAAGCTCCTCAGTTTATAGAAATGCTAAGGTTGGAGAAGACCTCTAAAGTCAGGAAGTCCAACTATCAACACAACATCAACGTGCCTACTAAACCATGTCCTAAAGCACCATATCTACACATTTTGTGAACACCTCCAGGGATGGTGACTCCACCACTTCCCTGGGAAGCCTATTACAATGGTTGACCACTCTTTCAGCAAAGAAATTTTTCCTAATCTCCAATCTAAACCTCCCCTGGTGGAACCTGAGGCCGTTTCCCCTTGTTTCACCAGGAATGAGGTCTAAGAGATGAGAAAGTGTATGCTGTGATTATTGTCTGAAAAAATTTATGCCACTTTTATTTTCTGTTAGCAACTCTGTTCCTTCTGGGAGTGTCAATACTTGCAGAAATCAGTTGTAATTTCTTCTCTTCCCGAGTCTTGAAGAGACCGAGCTGCTGCACACAGATGAACCGAAAGAGGTTTGTACTTCCAAAATTTTGAGAAGCACTGGCATAGTGTTAAACACTGTCATTTACTTGCAGAAAAAATCATCTGAGTGCAATCACTTCTTGATTGCTGAAGACACATTCCTTTGCCTGGAGTTCTAAGGTTTGCTTGCTTTCAGCAGAAGTATCTGTTGCAGCTGCCACTGCTGACAGCAGAAGCAGACAGATATTTGTGACATTTTGGTGTTTCTTTACAAACACAAGCTCAAAAAGTCAGCAAAAAAATATGTTTATCCAGAATACAGTCTCATTTATACATAGCTCTCTCTGAGTGTTTCATGTATGTAGACAATCATATCTATGTACTAATATATTTCTCCTCTACTTCTACCTGTGCTTCCTGGGGAAGATCAGCTACTGCTCACAAATGATCTGTCTTCATCTTATCCAGAGAATGCATAATTATAGTTTCCAACTTTTCAACAGATGTCTGGAGTACTGGTAGGGCTGCAAATGAGATAAACTTCTTCTGAAATGAGACTTCTTTTTTCTGCTCTATTTCACTTAGTTGTGACTGCTGAAACAATTCTGCAGTGTAAGTAATGTCTTTATGGGATGTTTTATCATGAATCTTCAATAGGCAACCCTTAATCTTGAAGCATACTTTTATCAAGTGTTTATTCGTTTATTCCCCTCAGGCTTTGTGATATCAATATCATTCCTGTCATGAACAATGACAAATGGTATCGTCTCCATTGGTGAAAATAAAGATACCTAAGAAGTGACTTAGTAGGAATTCAAAGAGATAACACTTGATCTAGGATTAAGAATGAAAATCTCCAGCAAAACAGCATTGTGTTGCCAAGCCCATGTAGATATCTCTGTGGCAAAGAAAAGCAGAGCAAATACATTATGTTGTCCTGAGAGGCTGCAGATGGCTCACTCCCAGAAACATTCAAGGTCAGATTGACAGGGCTCTGAACAACCCTATCTAATCGAAGATGTCCCTGGTCATTGCAGGAGGGGTTCGACTGGATGACCTTGGAGGGTCCCTTCCAACCCAAACTAGTTTATGATTCTGTGATTCGATGAACGTGGTCAAACAGCTGTATAAGGGTGAACTATTTGTAAAACTGCTGCTCCACAGCTGGACAATTCCCATCATCTGTACATGATAATTCACCAAGCATGTAATTCAGTGCATGCTGATGTGGAATAAAACGTTTGCCTCCTGGATACTTTAATGTTTTATTTTAAACTTTAAAGGACTAAAGAAACACATCTGAAATTATTTCACCTCTGAGACACTTGCATCTCAGCTGCAAGAAGTCATCAACAGAACCTAAGAGCCAATAAATTACAACTGAAGAATTGATTGCCTCCAACGCTTACCAGTATTTTCATCTCCATTAGAAGGAGTTAACTTCCTAAAGAGGAAGTAAATACAAGAACATGAAACTTGACCTGGCTGTCAGTGACTTCCCAAAATGACCTACAAAATTAGGTGTTTTCCTGCCCTCTTTACCTGAGATGCGAAGATAATTGTGGTAATAGGCAGAATGGTTTATTCCTCACATGAGGTTTCTGTCATATTAGTTAAACAAGAGTGTGATTCAAGAAGGTTTATTCTCCTTACCAGAAGTTTAATCCGGTATATACCCTGGACAACATATCATTTATCCAGAAAGAAATTACATTCATCTTTTTCTCTGTAGGTTGAAGAAATAAAAAACTACGATGCATAGACTCATCTCTCAAATTAGAAAAGTGAAAGGGACCATAGCACAGAATCAGAGAATGAATATAATTGAATATCAATAAACAAATGGTGATGGATATTACTCTTTATGGGAATATATCATCCCATAAGAACAATTAAAGAAGCAGAATTTTGAGCTGGATCGGTGATAACGAGACACAGAGATGCTGGCAATGTCACTGGCATGAATAAAGTAGTTACGAACAGTGTATTAAAAGTATCTTTACATATTTACCCGTCTTTCATTTATCTTTTGGAAACAAGGCTTGGAATATCATAAGTATCTGTTCACATATCTCTCCCAAAAAGTTGTTAACCCTTAGTCAATTTCAAAAAAAACCTAACAACATTTGTAGACATTCAGAATAATGAAAATTTTGTCATTAAAAATCTATTAAAAATAGATAACTGAAAGAACTGAGAACGTAGAAATGCAGCACCAAGGGAAAAGATAATAATGTGAGCACGTACCCTCTGAGAGACCAGAGAACCCATATAGTGCTATCTATATGTGGTTACATTCTTATTTTGAATAAAAATAGTTATTATTCATAGAATTTTAGAAAAGTTTGGGTTGAAAGGAACATCCAAAGATCATCTAGTCCAGCACCCCTGCGATAAGCAGGGACATCGTCAGTTAGACCTGGTTACTCAGATCCTAAGCCCACAGGAAAACAAGCTTCGTGAGCTCCAGTATTTACAGAATAAATTGTGCATATAATCTGTTCTTATCATCAAGACTTTAAAAGAAGCATCTCTTTCTGCCTCTTTCTCTCAAAGATCACCTCACCCTTCCTGAACCTCTCTTCTGAGCTTTCTTAATTAATCAAAGACAACTTTGTTACTCAACATTTTTAGTCTGCTCTTGTTTTTCTCAGAGATAGGTCTTAATTTCAGATTTCAAATACTTTTTCTGCACCTTACCTTCCATTTGAATTCTAATGAAGGAAATTGTTTCTGAAAAAATAATGAGAACGAAAATAAAAATAAATAAATAATTTCACAGAAATTTTTGGTTTAAATTCAGTATGCAACAAATGGAAGATGGATGGTATTCTTCATCAAATCCATTATATTTTCATTATGATGACAACACATGAAGTTCTGACAGTTCTGACTGAAGTTCCTACATTAATCAAATGTTATCTTCATTATTTCTCTGGCACTTTTCCATTAAAACAGTTGCAACTGAGCTATAGTCTTGTAAGTTATTCCTAAATTGGTTCCTTTTCAAGCACAAATAAGCACCAAAGTAACCTCGTATTTGCAGGCATCTGTAGATTTCAAAGCACAGCAGGGGGGGACATCAAAGTAATTATACCTGTGTTTTAATAGAAAGACTGTGACAGAGGATGTATCTAAAGTGTTCAACCATGATTGTGTGTTGCTTACCGTAATTTCTCTAATGTATGTATAAGCACTCTCTTATCATTATCTCACATTCTTTTATAAATTCATCTTCACAAAAGAACAGGTTTTACAGTACAAATGGTGAACACTTTTCCTATAGAGGCGAACCAAGGCACAGATGAAACAACTTGCACAGGAGACAAGACAAGAAATACATCTAGGATTGAATCTGACTCTTACGTATCAAACTATTCTTTCAAAGAATGGGGAAACTTTTTCCCAATGTCTAACAAACCATTCAAGAAACATTTCAGATCAGATAATATTATTGTGTTCATTTACATTACTGAACATCTATCAAATTTTGCACCAATATTTATCAATTCAATTTGCCTGCACCTAAAAACGTCAAGTTGGCACTCTTTCTCATAATCTGTCTTCAGGTTTGGAAATAAGTGGAAAAGCAGACCAGAGCAAGAACATGACAAGCATTTTGCACACTATTAGAACAATTCCGTTTGGATGAGAGTTCTGAAAGTCTTTGGTCCAAAATTCTACACAAAGACAGCTTGACTTTGGAGACAGATCAGGTTTTCCATCTAAGAATGGAGGTTGGACAGCATCTCTTAGAAACCTCTTCTAGTGTTTTATCTCAAATTCTTTATCCTTACAGCCAATGAGAATATTTGGAGCACATACTGCCATGCAGTGTGCTTGTTGCCTCTTGTCCTTTCACTGAGGTCTTCCGAGACTAATGTGTTTCTGGCACTGGGCAGGGGGCTGCATGAGTGGCTGTGCAGTGCTCAGTTGCCTACCAGGGTTAAACCACAACAGTCTTAACCTTTTATTAAACAATGTAGTAACACAAGAGCTAAGCATCCTCTTAGAAAACAGACAGTAACTTTTCAGCAGCCTTCTGGGATGCTTATGAAATGAGCATCTAATGAAATCTTTTAGGACCTGTTTTACCCCAGGGGTCGGTGTTGGGTCTGGTCCTGTTTAACATCTTTGTTGATGATCTGGATGAGGGGATTGAGTCCATCATTAGCATGTTCGTAGAGGATACCAAGCTGGTAGGAGGGTAGGAGGGCCCTACAGAGAGACCTTGACAGACTGGAGAGATGGGCTGATTCCAATGGGATGAAGTTTAACAAGTCCAAGTGCCGGGTTCTACTCTTTGGACACAACAACCCCATGCAGAACTATAGGCTGGGGACAGAATGGCTGGAGAGTAGTCAAGCAGAAAGAGACTTGGGAGTGATGGTGGACAGGAAACTCAACATGAGCCAGCAGTGTGGCCAAGTGGCCAAGAGGGCCAATGGTATCCTGGCCTACATCAGGAATGGTGTGGTCAGCAGGACGAGAGAAGTTATCATCCCCTTATACTCGGCACTGATCAGGCTGCACCTTGAGTACTGTGTCCAGTTCTGGGCCCCTCAGTTTAAGAGAGATGTTGAGATGCTGGAGTGTGTCCAGAGGAGAGCAACGAAGATGTTGAAAGGGCAGGAGCACAAGCCCTGTGAAGAGCGACTGAGGGAGCTGTGGTTGCTTAGCCTGGAGAAGAGGAGGCTCAGGGGAGACCTTATTGCTCTCTGTAACTACCTAAAAGAAGATTGTAGGCAGGCAGGGGTTGGTCTCTTCTCTCAGGAAATCAGTGACAGAACAAGAGGACGTGGTGTCAAGCTTCATCAGGGGAGGTTTAGTCTTGATATTAGGAAAAAATTCTTTACTGAAAGGGTGATTGGCCATTGGAATGCGCTGCCCAGGGAGGTGGTGGAGTCATCGTCCCTGGAGGTGTTTAAAAACAGATTGGATGAGGCACTTAGTGCCATGGTTTAGATGATGAGTGGGTGCTAGTGTTGGGTCATAGGTTGGACTCGATGATCTCAGAAGTCTTTTCCAACCTTGTGATACTTTGATACTGGATACTGTTGGTGTTTAGAGTAGCCACTGAGCATACACCTCAGCCACTGCTGGAGTAAAGTAGGGAGTCCTTTGTAATTCTTAACTTCTATTTAAATTGTTTAATTATTTTCCAAATCTTTATATAATTTTACAGTCAATTTGTCCACCTACATTCAAAAAGGATCCACTGACACTGCTTAAATTTATTTTGTTTTCTAATATATGTAAGAAGAATGCCTCGTATCTAACCTATAGTTCTTCTAATTAAATGTTTCCTATTATATTTTGTTTCTTTTACCTTTTCTCAATTTTATATCTTCTGAATTGTATTGCTATAACTCTTTCTTCTTTCCATTTGTTTTCAGATATATATTTCTATGTCTACAAATTTTCATCCTTGTATACCTTACTTTCATTTTCCAGTCAGGACAGGCTGACTAATAATCAGCATGGCCTTTCTTGAACTGTCATTTCCTGAGTATCTAGTATTTATCTCTATATTGCTTTTTATATTTCCAACGCAGATTGAAGCAAATTAGACAGTGATTTTCTCCTTCTGTCCAATAGGTCATATCATAGGTCTACAACAAATGCAGATTCTTTGACCTCCAACAACACATTTTTCTTTCTCCTATGTATTGGAAGAGTTTTGTGACAACTGTCTGTCTCTCTTTATTTTTGTCATTGTTACTTCTGCCTCTGATGTAAGAGATCATAAACACAAAAAGCAAGCAAAACTTCCTGTTTCTTTCAGTTTTTATCTTGTTTTTACCCCTTAATATGGCAATATCAATTCATAATATGAATAAAAAATCCCAATCCAAAAGTAGGTTTATTTATTCATTGTTTGAAAAGTAGTTCCCTACCTACCATGAGTGAACTTTGTATTTAATGCAATAAAACTATGAAAGAACTTTTGTTATACTTGTCGTAGAATACAGCATTGTCATCATTGCCTATCACAAGAACCAGTGACTACTTCTCCTTGGTGACACATGAATTAAAGGAATTTCAGAAAAGGCTTCTCAGATCCTTGGAAGCACCACAAAGCATCACGTAGTTCATATGTCCGTTAACATGGCTCTACTAAGAAATTCAGTTTTGGTGAAGCCCCCACCTGATGAGAATGAGATACAGAGCCCACCAGACAGCAGAAAATTCCCTACTGAATGCCTGGAGACAGTAAGTCATTCAAGCTCAAACATATCTATGGTTTTTCTTGTTGAATGAAAAGCTTTTAACCAATATGAAGAAAATTTAACATATTAAAATTACAATAATGAAATAAATCCGTATACAGATAACATTCCTCCAGATTCCGAGGACTGAAAGTACAGCTTCCCAAAATTTACTTCAGGAGGACCATAGTATTTTGGATATTTCAATCTTTATCTCCCATGACACTACAATCACCAGCTGTTGCATATGCCTTAGTTCCTGATTCACTTGGAAAGGGTTTTGCCCTGTGATGTGGATGAAATCGGGCTTACAACAATTGTCTTTGCTCCCTACAGGCTCCTGAATGGACCAAAAACCAATGTGTGTCCAAAGAGCAATGGAGCTGATGAAGGGTCTGGAGCACAAGTCTTAAAAGAAGCAGCTGTGGAAACTGGGGCTGGTTAGACTGGAGAAGAGAAGGCCGAAGAGAAACTTTACAGCTCCCTGAGAGGAGGCTGTAGCAAGGTGGGTGCAGACCTCTTCTCCCAAGATAGAAAGCAACAAGATGAGAAGAAATGATCTTGAGTTGTGACAATGGAGGTTTAGATTGGATACCAGGATTTTTTTTTTCACCAAAAAGGTTAAGCATTGAAAAAGAGTGCCCAAGGAAGTGGTTGAGTCACCATCCTTAGAGGTATTTAAAAGACACATAGATGTGGTGCTTAGGGACGTGGTTTATTGGCGGATTTGGCACCGTTAGGCTTAATTTTGGACTCAATGATATTAAAAGTCTTTTCCAACCTAAATGATTCTGTGATTCTCTGAAAACATTTAGGATGAACTCATAAGTGGATAGAGGGTTACAGGCAGAGATCCCAAACATAAACCTTGCTTTGGATCCACTTTTATACTGAAACCAATGTGCTGGCTGTTTCCTGAATGTTTTTGAAGCAGCCACCAGCATTGTACTTGCACATCCTACTGATCTCCTTAGTTTCTCTCTCTCTCTCTCTCTGAAAAGCTCCTGAGACCATTCCCTGCATCTAAAGTGCTTCAGTATTTAATGAAATATCCAGTTCAATTTTTCATAAATAGACTGAAGTTATTAAGAATTACAAGCAAATATACTAGTTCTTATCTCCCACAGGTCTCAACTTAGCACAGCACAAGCTCAGTTCAATCTCTGAGAGATGAGAGACTCAGAAATTATCTTGAAACTCTACACGCCTCCTCTCTTTACATATTAGGACATTTTCCACTTTCTCCTGAAAACCTTCTTCAGTCTTTCGGTATCCATTCTCTGCAGCTCTGGGAGCTCCCTGCCTTATTTGTTCCCAGTTAATAAAATAACTAAAATGACTAATAATTTTTCATATAAAAGATGCTGATTTCCTTAAACCATTCTTCAACTTAGAGACTTTTGCCCCTGGGCAGGGAGCCTGAGCCAAGTATATCTGCACAGAAGCATTTTTCCACCTTTTTTCCTAAAGAAAGTGTATATATATGGAGCTATGTTTCCTGTCAGTCCATGCAAATTATGTTTTACTTTGTTTATTCAGCAGAAAGATACAACTTATGAAGGAAACAAATATCAAAAATTGTAATGAAAATGCATTATTGGACTCAATGAGAGCCCCAAATTAAGGTCCTCAACATACCGTGAGATCAATCATCTCAACAGGCAACAAGCTGGAAAAAGTCAGGCTTTATAGTTCCTCTAAATATATAATATATATATTATATATAAATATATATATTATATATAAATATATAATCATAATTTAAATTTCATTAGATTACAACCCTTTAAGAAGGACTAGTTAAGCAGTTTGCTTAGGCTATCATTTTATTTATTTGCGTCTTATTGAGAAGGATCAGTCCCTAATATTTTGAAGTGGTTGTTCACAAAGCAGGCACAACAACAATTTTTAATCTGATATAGATTGGGAATTTATTTCTACCTGATGACTCTTCTTACCTTCTCAGTTAACATCATGCTGCTGGGATCTTGTTCTCAGGCAGAAACTAATTGCACCTGTACTCCAGTTTTGGATGGTAGTTGCTTAAGGATCTAATTAAACTTCTCCCCTGCTTTCCTCACTACTTCTGCACAGGAGGTATCATTATGTTCCTATGACAGCCATGGCTATCTTTGTAAAATATTTAAAAAAGATTTACCTGTATGGATGTATTTGTCTTGGTGGGCTTCTTGTTTTTGTCTGTGTGTATGCAGTACAAGTGAATACATTGCTTTATGTTTCATGTGATGGATGATCAAATGATGGTCCAGAAACAAAATTTGAACTTTGAGGATTTAGGTTGGTCAGCAAGCTGGCTGTGTTGTACATGCTGTTTTGTGGTACCTAGGGTGTTGGTGTAAATAAACAATGGTATTAGGTCAGATGAACATGGATACAGAAAACAGCTCTTTGACATTTTTTTTTATTTTTATTTGTGTTGGAGGAGTAGCATTATCATACATATGAGATTTACAGAGTGACAGTACAATTCTGTGAAGAGAAGAGACTTCATTTAATTTTCCTAATAATAAAACCAGCGATTTAAAGGCTGCCATATCTTATTTTAAACATTGAATTTCTTATTTAAGTTCCTCCAGAGATCATGGAGAAATGAATTTGTGAAGGAAAACAAATATACTGGAGGAACAACAGTATTCCATGAACAACCAATAAACCAAAAGTAATTATTGATCAAAATATTTTTCTTCACAGAATTAATTTGAGAGGATCTGTGAGTTTGATTTTGACATATACATCATATAGGAAAAAATATAACGTTGTTCAGAAACATAGCAAACGACACATTGAAGCAGAACATCCAATACTTTACTTCCCTAAAATGTCTTGCAGCTAATATCTACAGGGCTAAAAAAAACCAATTACAATATTGATTGCACTTTGTTATTCTGCTTTAGTGATTAAATACATCAGCCACACCATCAAAACATTAACTCCTGATTAATCATTCTCAGAACCTCAGGAGTAATACACAGAGCATTAATATAAAATGTAGGTAGAAAGACCAGTTCGGGATTTATTCTTAGATCAACTGGAAGCTGTCTTTTGACTTCCTTTGGGCTTCCATTCCTTTTGCTTAAATTTCTCCCAATTCCTTGCAGTTCTTGCAACTGACAGCAAACTACCTTGAGACCAGAATCTGCAATTTAGGAATTGAGAATGTCACAGAATCATTAAGGTTGGAAAAGACGTCTAAGATCATTAAGTCCAACCATCAGCACAACAACACTGTGCCTACTAAATAAATGTCTCTAAGTGCCATGTCTAAAGGTTTTTTGAACACTTCCAGTTATGGTGGATCCACCACTTCCCTGGGGAGCCTGTTCAATGCTCTACCAGTAAAGAATTTTTTTCCTACTATCCAATCTAAACTTCCCTGGCTCGACTTGAGACCATTTCCTCTCATCCTTTCACTTGTTACTTGGGAAGAGACCAATACCTACCCCACCCACAACTTCCTTTCAGGCAGTTGTAGAGAGTGATAAGGCAACCGCTCAGCCTTCTCTTCTCCAGACTAAACAACTGCAGTTCCCTCAGTCATTCTTCATAAAACCTGAACGTACTTAAAGCTGAGGTGCTGTGCTGGGGTGGTGGATTAACCTTGGCCAGCTGTCAGCCACCCACCCAGCTGCTCCCTCCTTCCCACTTCTCCGTGGGTTAGGGAAGAAAATCCCCAGATCATCTCTCAGCCTGCGCATCAGTAACAGAGATTTGCTGGAAAACCTGTTCTCCTTTATAGAAGTTTGCGACTTCTTTTTCCCTTGTCTTTTGAACCTGTCCGTCCCGGCTCCTGGATGTCTATTTACTCCCAAGTCATGCAGATTTTTATCAGAGAGGTTACTCTTCCACTTCCTAAGGAAATCTATTTCAATTCAGAGTTGGGCAGCACTAAAAATCTACCATTAATATTATTTGTCTTGTAGCTTTTTTCGAAAAACTTGAAATATTTTGGATTTGAAACAAAAATTATCATCTAAAATGGTAATCTTGAAAAAAGTAATTCAAATAAAGAATTAGATGATGTGACAAAAATTCATATACACATTTGTAAAAACATCTGAGCTGGTTTTGTCTATCCTCCAGGCCACTAAGATACAACCAAGCTCCAAGCTGTTGAAAAAGGTTATCATAGGGCAATATTCAAACTTGTAAATGCAGACTCCCAGTAGGATTTATAATCTCCAGTCCACTCTTTTATTAATGCAAATATAGGCTCAGTATCTGATTGATGTGCAGTCACCTATGATCACAGGAAGCTTAAGTTCTGGCTTTTCTGAAAGATCCTGTAACACACGGGAAAAAAAATCTTACTTATTTATGTACAAAGTGTACAGAAATAAAATGTTGCATTAGGACTTTTTTCTGATCTTACTGTTTTTAAACCTCACTTCTTACTTTCTCTTGAAAATGAACTAATGAATAAAATACAAATAAGAAAAGCTATTCCTTGTCATTGTAGGGTTAAGCTGCAACAAGGAGGAAGAAATGTGTTTCTCTGTCTAGTAGAGTTACCCAGGAATCAACAGCCACAGTTTACATTCCTGCCTCTCAGCAAAATCTTTGTCTCAGGGCATAGACTTTGTTTTGAATGAAATGAGCAGAAACCAAGCTGTTAAAGACAAAGTAAGCCAGGAGGAAATTGCAAGCAGATTCTCCAGATGAGTGAGATGTAACAAATCAGGAGCCACTAAGGACTTTCTGGTTATCATTATTCCACAGAGTCTAGCATTTTCGCAATGATGCATGCAAAGCCCTGCCTGGCAGAGTTCATACGGTCTTCTCTCTTGGTATTCTGCCTTGTGTTTTTAAAGAAGAAATAAATAACTGATGAGTTATTCTAGATTTGCTATTTGAGAGGTGATCAGAAAATCATAGAATGGTTTGGGTTGAAACGGACCTTAAAGATCAGCCAGTTCCAAACCCCCTGTAGGGACACCTTCCATTAGGCCAGGCTGCTTAAAGCCCTGTCCAACCTGGCCTTAAACACCTTCAGGGATGAGGTATCCATGACTTCTCCGAGTAACCTGTGCCAGTGCCTCACCACTCTCATAGTAAAAAATTTCTTCCTAGTACCTAATCTAAATCTTCCCTCTTTCAGTTTAAAACCATTAGCCCTCATCCTATCACTATGTTCCCTGATAAAGAGCACCTCCCTGTGTTTCCTGCAGTCCCCCTGAAAGAACTGGAAGGCTGCTCTAAGGTCCCCCTAGAGCCTTCTCTTCTCCAGGCTGAACTCTTCTCAGCCTTTCCTCACATGGGAGGTGCTCCAGCCCTCTGATCATCTTTGTGTCCCTCCTCTAGATTCACTTTAACTGTTTCATAATCTTCCTGTGCTGAGGACTCCAGAACTGAACACAGGCTCCAGGTGAGGTCTCATGAGAGCAGAGGGGAAGAATCGTCTCTCTCGACCTGCTGGTCACACTTCTTTTGATGCAGTCCAGGATACAGTTGGCTTTCTGGGCTGCAGGCGCACGTTGCAGGGTTATTTTGATGTTCTTATCCATCAGTAATAATGATGTCCACATGATAGTTGCATATGACTACATTTTAGTGTTTATGTTCAAGATTTCTGAGATTATTTTTGTACAAGAAAGACTTTCCTATCACAAAGCAGCTGTGCCTCTCCAGTTTATGCAGAAGAAAGGACTAGGGTGCACACACACAGAAAGACGGATCTGTATGGGCAGATGGATATATTGAAGAGTTCATGCTAAGATCTGCACTCAGTTAACTATACACCCTGCATCATTCAAGAAACTGTCGCAGTGAAAAACGAATAAAAAATTGTAACATTAGAAGTAGCAATGAGATCCCGAATATTGCGTCTTTCTCCTCATAGTACAAGCTTTTTGTCATGTATTTTGGGAAAGATGTTAGGATACTGGAATGTGTTCAGAGGAGGGCAACGAAGATGGTGAAGGGGCTGGAGCACAAGCCCTATGAGGAGCGACTGAGGGAGTTGGGGCTGTTTAGTCTAAAGAAGAGGAGGCTCAGGGGAGACCTCATTGCTCTCTACAACTACCTAAAAGGAGATTGTAGTCGGGCAGGGGTTGGTCTCTTCTCTCGAGTGACCAGCGACAGAACTAGAGGGCATGGACTCAAGCTTCATCAGGGAAAGTTTAGGCTTGATGTGAGGAAAAAGTTCTTCACTGAAAGTGTGATTGACCATTGGAATGCGCTGCCCAGGGAGGTGGTGGAGTCACCGACCCTGGAGGTGTTTAAGGGGAGATTGGATGAGGCACTGAGTGCCATGGTTTAGATGATGGTTGGTGTTAGTGTTGGTGTTAGTGTTGGGATATAGGTTGGACTTCATGATCTCAGAGGTCCTTTCCAACCTTATGATACTGTGGTACTGTGATATTGTGATGTATTCTCTGTTAATACTCACTTTGAATTTGTTTTGCCTCAATGTTAAGCCAAGTCTTACCCTGCGTAGGTTCCTATGGTTAGAAACACTTTCTGTGAACACATTTTATTCTGAAAATCTTTGATGATATCACCACAGAAATGTCTGCATAGCTATATTATTTACCTGGTAGAAGAAAATGATGTGTCATATTCTTGAAAATATGTACAAGGGCTATAGGAGACCCAGTTATTTAATTCCTGCAGTTCTGACATCTTTTTAAAGGCATACCTTAGGTAGCTTCCAGTTTACCTGCTGCCTTCTTCTGATATGATTTTAGGAATCTAAGTATACCTCTGTGGCATGGAGGACACTCAGTCCATCCAAACAGGTGAACGTCTCTATACAGGAAGGTATGTAGAGTTTTTTGTTCTAATTCCAAATTTCTCTTGCAGTTGTACCTTATATTGATGGCGTTATTATCTTTATATTAGGCAGGAGAAATGGAAATAGTTCATTTCTTTGTCTTTTAGCACTTAAATCAGTAACATCTAGAGTCCAAAACAGGTAGATATTATCAGACCTTGAGCAAGTTTCATTTAAAATCAATTGAAAGGAAATAAATCATTCTTAGCATCTGATAACAAATTATTTGATGATTCTACATGTAAATGGAATCATAACAGAAATATAAATAATGTCCCTGTGAATAGCAGATGGTTTTGCCATTATGGTTGTCATTAAAACAAATGATAGGAACACTTCTGCAAACAAATAGACATTAATTAAATCTTTATTACATTATAGGTCTGCAGAAAAACATATTACACATGTCTGATATGTTAAAAAGTGTTTTCCTCTCAATTAATACTCTAATAAATGCTAATCTTATTATTTTTTTTACTGTATCTAACTTAGAAAAATAATCTCCTGAATGTAGATCATTTCTTCATTATCCTCTGGAGAAAATTATTCTCTCTCTGGCGATGAATAATCTCTATTCCCTCCGTTCTTCTGTAACTAGATTGTGTTTGCAAATACAATTGCATTAATAAGACTCCCACTTTCTCAGAGTCTTAGATAAGTTTAAATATAACATTTTGGTAGTGCTCTTATGATGAATGTATCTATTGCTACAGGCACTCCAAGACCAATTTTTCAGAGCTATCTACATATACTTATCAGGAAATATGTATTCACTATGTCCTGGGAGAGCTTAATGCATAATGACTGCCATTCTCTTTTCAAATTAGGTAAATACCCATGCAAAGCAAGTTAAAACTGCAGCTAGTTGTTTCTGTAAGCAATGTTTTCGTGTCCTTACACAATAATAATTGCATGTGTAGCTCAGAGGTGTAATTATACCTCAATAATACGTAGCATAAAAACCTATTGTCCTGGAGTATCATTCATTAGACTAAGCATGGATTACTGCATTGCTGCTTCTTGCACTTTTAGGTCATGTACTTTGCAGGCTTTTGTCCTAAAGGATCATGTGATACATCAAATTATTGCTAACGGCAGTAAAATATCATGGGAAATTGAAGTGAATCTGTAAACAGAGTTTCTTGAGATAGCAAAGGTGTCCCAAGGAATATTTGATGCAATCAGAAAGAACAAAATTTAAAATACTGGGAAAGAAAGGCTTAGAGCCTTGGGGCTTTTGTTGTGAGCTCCTAGCTTGTGTGTTAAAGGGTTCAATTTTCTTTTTCCTTTGTAGCTTGCCAAGGAGCTACAAGGTGACCAAAGAAGAGTAAGGGGAAACAGATTATATAAAATTGTACGTAACCAACGTAGGGACCAACTCCAAAAGGGTCAATTTGCATCTCTTTTTGTGTGAAATTTGTCAAAGGAAAGAAAACGAAGTCAAGACAAATTGAAAACTTTATTATCTCTTTTGTCCTATGGTAACTGCCTTTGTACCAGTTCACAGGCTAAACTGATAAAGAAAAACATGTAACCTATTTACATTTTATAGTAAAACACTGCACCCTGAATCTTGGGAAGCTCTTAATTTACCCAGATTATTCTTTAATCTTGAATGAAAGGGGCGTATATATAGGTTCACGATAAAATACTGCACCATCATTCAACAACTTGCTATTGAGATCTCAATGCACTGCATGTTAAGCATTTTCAGCAAAAACTTTGATCTTAGCTTTCCCCATGTTATTTTTAGCAAGATATCTCTAACTGACTAGGTAGGGGGCCAGAAACACACATCATCATTCCCAGATTCCTAATGAAGTTTTAAAAATTGAGAATATGCATTTTCTTTGTAACTACTTCAAAATGGGTGTGCAGCTGGCTATAATGATGTTGAGGAATTGAGTAGAAAAGTTAAGTAGTGACTGTTGCTGAATTTTATATATTATTTTCACTACAAATGCAGAAGATGATATAGGAAAAGCACTTCAGACATTAGAAAGAAAGAGTTAATTAAAAGATTTTAAAAGATAGGATTAAAATTCAAAATGATCATGAGAAATTAACGTGTGGGGCAGAGACTGATCAAGTGAGTCTCTTAAAGAAAAATGAAAAGCCATTTCTCTATAGAAAATGCAACTTAACACAGAACTTCAACGCTGAATGATGTGGCAGCTTTACCAAAAAGTTTTTATGGAAGTGCAGATTTTTCCCACTTTTTCCCATATATTTCCACCATTATCAGAAGGATGAAGGAGTTCATGGCTTTTGAGACACCAAATTGTCTTTTTTCACTTCTTCAAATCCTGTCTCCAACCCATGAAACATGAAAAATTTCTTTCCAGTTATTTTTCCCCTTTTCAAAATTTTTCCCATGAGGAAATAGGAATCTGAACAAATCTATCTATCTCAGAAGATGTGCATATTCTACTATATAGTTTATTCTTCACCACTGACATGGTCCCAAATACTCTGATAAGGCTTATGGATAATTTGTTATACTCTCTCCAATCTACGGTATATGAGAACTTTCATCCAGGACTTAAGCAGTATAAGTAGAGACCATGTGGAGAACATGGGCATGCCCATATTCTTGATCACAGAATCAAGTAGCTACAATTTTTGATGTGTTGACCCACCAGAAATACAAGAAGAGCAGTCTGTGGCCTCTTGCAACAGCTCAACCCACATAAATCTATAGATCAGGATGAACTGTGTTCCAGGGTGTTGAGAGCAATGGCTGATGTCATTGTTGCAAGTCACAGTCTATTATCTTTGAAAAGTCACGGAGATATCCCTCAGAAGTTATACTCATCTACAAGAAGGATCCAAAAAGGGACCCAGAAAACTGTAGACCCTTACTTGCTCCAATGCTTCGGCAAGTAATTATACAAGTCCTCCTAGAAACTATTACAAACCAAATGAAGTTGGTGACTGGGAAAAACCAACATGGATTTACCAGGGGAAAATCATGCCAAACTAACTTGATCACCTTCTTCATAAAAGAACATTATCTGCTGGCATGGAGGAGAGTAGTGATGGTGTTTATCTGGGTTTCAGCAAAGCATTGCCCACAGCTTTCTCCAAGATAAACTGACAAGATACAGACTGGATGGGAGATCTTTGCGATGAGTAGGAAATAAACTAACAGGCCACACTGAGAGGGTGGTGATCAATTGTTTTTACTCAGGTGGGCAGCCTGTTACTAGTGGGATCTCCCAAGGATCAATCCTGATCCCACACTGTTCAATGTTTGCATACCAATCTGGATGATGGGATTGAAGGCACCCTCATCAAACCTGCTGATGATGTTAAACTTGGCAGTGAGGTGGATGTGTCTGAAGGGAGAGCCATCTTATAGAGGGACCTGGAGAGGCTGGAAGAGCAGGCTAGCAAAACTGCAAAGTTTAACAAAGACAAGTGCCAAGTCCTGCACCTGAAACAACATAACCCAAGAGCCCAGCATGGGCTAGGTTACGTGTGACTGGGGAGTAACCTTGCTGAAAGAGACCTGAGGGTCCTGTTGTACAACAAACTGAACAGGAGTCAGCAGCATGCTGTGGCAGCAAAGGCTGCATCTACAGAGGCATTACTAGCAGAGACAGAGATGTGATCATCCCCTTCTATTCAGCCCTTTTCAGGCAATGCCTGGAGTATTATGTCTGGTTCTTGTGCTCACAATTCAAGAGATTTGCAGACAGATGGGAAAGGGTCCAAAGGAGGAGCAGAAAGATGATCACAGGGATAGAGGACCTGCCATATGAGGAAAGACTGAAAGACTTAGGTCTCTTCCCCTTGGAGAAGATAAGTTTCAGGAAGATCTCATCACAACATTCCACTACTTAAAGGCTAGCTACAAAGAGAACAGAAGCTCTTTCTTTCCAAGAAATCACATATGGAAGACAAGGGTCAATGATATAAATTGCCTCAGGAGAGGTTTCATCTAGATATGGGGGAAGAAAAAATTATAGTGAGAATAATCTTTGAAAAAGCCTTCCTAGGGATGTGGTAGAGTCCTCATCATTGGAGGGTTTCAAGATGCAATTGGACAGGGTGCTGGATGATGTCATCTAGGCCCTATTTCCCACAAAAAGTTGGACCAGATGGTCTTTTGAAGTCCCTTCTGACCTAAGATTTTCTATGAGTATATGAATTAATATCTATCTTACACTACTTTTTTCTTTCACCCACTCCATATCCAGAGTGAGATATGGGAGCAGTATGGTCCATATGCTTTTGTGAGATCTTTTTTTCTCCTCAGTATGCCTATTTCTGTATATTTCTGTTACAGAAGACAGGTTGTGTGTGTATGTGTCACATATAAATTAAATTTGCAATGACCCTTTATACATCAAGCTATCTGTCTCACAACAAAGTTCCCATCCTGTTGTTAGTTTTTCTCCTAATATCCATAGCAACAGTATTGTCTTTTCGACTGACTGTTTCACGAGGTTTTGAGGCCTAAAAAGTTTATTAAAATATCTACTCTGACTTTGTGAGAATGAGGAGTACAAGCCCAAGAAATTTGCCCTATTTCTGCTGTGATGAATCCAAGATGTGTATTTGTAAAACGTGCCTTCCAGGAAAAACATCTGTGTATTGGCTGTAAAGCTCAGAAGGATGGAACATTCACGAAGGCCATTGGCAGTTTTCGTCTTTTTTCATATATTTAAGAATTCTTGTCTTGTTTCTAATTTGAATGTATATGTTTTTTGCTTCTGGGCTCTGTTTCTTGTTATGTCTTTGTGCACTAAATTAAAGATCCCTTTACTACTTGGTATTTCTCCCTGTGGAGATATTTAGACTGTAATAGAGTCACCTCTTGATTGTCCTTTTTTAAGATAAACAGCTTGAGTTCTTTATGTCTGATTAAATAAGTCTTTTAGCACACACAAACCCCCCCCAACAACTGAAAAGCAAAAAATCTCCCTCTGTGTTCTTCAAACATCAAAAATTACATGCTACTCAAAAAGGAGTACTTATAAGAAAATATAATAATCTATACAACGATAACCAGCCATAATCCAAAGACAGAAGGTATCCCAATATGGGTGGTTCTTTATAAGATAGCTGAGAGGACAGATATGAAATAAAGATGAAAATTTTGGATACAGATTTCTGATAATTAAAGAGACATTGAACATTCAGAAAAAAAGGATGTAGTCATTGCCTAAAGAGTTGATACAGACCCAAGCATCGCTTATAGTCAAGTAGTCACCGTAAATGGAAGAAAGCATGCTGTGCAAAACTAGGGGGACTTCACCAATGAGAGCCTGAGTGAAGCATTAAAAGAAATATCATAACTAAACAATCATTCTGGGATTAGAAGTAATTGTCAATGAAGGTTGTGGAATTATCATCAAAGGAGTTATTCTAGCCTTGTTATGAGATTTCAAGATAATACAACGTGTTAGAAAACTACAGGGAATGATTGAAAAACATATAAAGTCCCTTCTGAAGCCAGAAAACCATGCTTGCTTAGTTATTTTAGGCCACATCAAACAAGCTTCCTGCATTTGGGTATAAATAGAGTGATTAAGTTGTAACAGCTAATCAGTGTCAGTAAGCCACATTACAAATCAGTGTTCCTGATGATCTGAAAGAACTTTTTGGTTTTGTTGTTAAATTGAAACCAAATACATCAGCTTCAAACTTGGACAATGAAATCTGGGGGAAACTGCAGTTTACTGTTTCCTCATAAGGGAAAGAGGAGGAGCAGGCACTGATCTCTTCTCTCTGGTGACCAATGATAAGACCTGAGGGAATGGCAGGAAGAAGGGACAGGGGAGGTTTAGGTGGGATATTAGGAAAAGGTTCTTCACTCGGAGGGTGGTGGAGCACTGAAAACATCTCCCGAGGGAAGCAGTCAAGGTGCTAAGCCTGACAATACCAAAGAAGCATTTCAATAACCCCCTCACACAGTGTAAATGCTGGGTTGTCCTGTGCAGGGACAAGAGTTGGACTTCATGATCCTTGTGGATCCCTTCCAACTCAGGACATCCTATGATTTTGTGATCTTCCCATTGTAGACTGGGCATATTGGGTTGAATCAGAAAATATATCTGATGGTGTCACAACAGTGCCAGATCAGCCACTTCCTTACTACTGGGCATTGAACCATGGTTAGTAGTAAATCGGTAGAAATCAGTCAACTAGTGGAGATCAGCAGGGGAATTCTGGATCTGTGGTGCTATAAAACGAGGGGATGGCCACAGATCATAGGGAAGGAGATATCCTTCTTCATTGTGAACAGAGGAAAAGTACCTCTTGCTTTAAGCATGAGATTCTCAAGGCTGCCTGCCTTTAATTCTTATCAATGAGGTCACTAATTCAAATATGTTGTGGATTGACTTTTGATCCACTGAAGTATTCCATATCTTCCTTTAACGTAACCTGACATATAAATAGGGTGTAGATAAGAGAGTACACTCTCTTCCGGGAGGTTGGAGAGCAGGAGCTCCATTGCTGCTGGTCCTGTCTGGAGCTGAGGCCTGCAGTGGCTGCTGTTGTCTGCCCACACATTGGGGGACAGTCCTGGGTCGGATTTAGCTGTTCTGCTTTCCTCAAGGGAAGTGGTGAGATTTTGTTAGTTCTTTACTTTGTTATTTACCAGGTCTTAGAAGTGTGCATACCTGTTTTGTTTAAATTCCTTTTTGTCCTTCTTCCCATTTTCCCTTCCCCTTTTCCCTTTCTTGGGAGTTTTGCATGATATCCTTACTGTATGTAGTTTTTTCTATTTAGAAAATACATAAATACATATATCTAGTGTGATTTCGGTTTTTCTGTATTTTTTTTCCTTAAAAAGGGGGAAGCTTTGGGAAGGGGCTTAAACTGAGCATTAGAGAGCTTGGGAAAACTAGCTCAAACCAGCTCAAAAGACTTACCACTTAATTTGTCTCCGCCCTGCACATGTAAGTGAACAATCTGATTCGTGATCCAGCAGGTATCCAGTTCAGGATACCACCAACAGCAAAAGAGAGAGAGACAGTTGAAACAGAAATATAATGGGCCATCTGTGAGACTACAACAGCATTGACAGTTGAGATTAAGCTGATCAAAATGTGAAATTATAGGTTGCCAGAAACTCTACATTTCTGTGTGCAATTTTTTACAGTATTTCTTTCTCTTTTTATTTTTTAGGTTGTGTTAAAGGATTAAATATTACTTGTCTTTCCTTTGTGTAAGGGCTTTGTTCAGTCTTTAACATCTGTGATTGTAATACTGGTAACTCTGGATGAATCACAACCAATAAACAAATCAGGAGAAATCCTAAACCAGAGATAACACGGGAAGGATGTGGATCTGTTACAGTGAGTCCAGAGGAGGACATGAATATGATCAGAGGGCTGGAGCATCTCCCAGGTGAGGACAGGCTGAGAGGGCTGGGATAAGACTCCGGGGAGACTTTCTAGCAAACATCCAGTACTTAAAGGAGGCCTGCAGGAAAGATGAGGAGGGGCTCTTTAGCAGTGAGTGCAGGAATAGGATGAGAGATAACAGTTTTCAGATGAAAGAAGGGAGATTTAGATTAGATATTAGGAAGAAATTTTTTAACATGAGGGTGGTGAGGTACTGGCACAGGTTACTCAGAGAAGTAGTGGATGCCCCATCCTGGAGGTGCTCAAGGACACGTTGGATGAGATGCCGAGAATCTTGGTCTACCAGAAGGTGTCTCTGCTCGTGGAAGGGGTGTTAGAACTGGATAATTTTTAAGATTCTTTTCAACCCAAACCATTCTATGATTCTATGATCCTATGATTTATCTAGGCACTTAATATTAGTCGTGGCTTCCTGAATGTCCCATTAAAGTTTTACAAAACTGAAGCCACCTGTGGTCATTACTCAGCTAAGATATGCAGTGGGCAATGAATACATGTGATCCAGAAGGAAAGAAATTATAGGATGTAAGAAATGAATGCTGGATGCTTCTGCAATATAGTTAAAGATATCTTCCAACATGATGCTAATTAAATCCATTTGAGATTTTATTCTAGTTGAGATTGGCTTCAAAAAATGAGAAATTCATAGAATCATAGAATCATCTGTTTGGAAAAGACCTCTGAGATCATTGAGTCCAGCCTTACCCGTCCACTTACTAAACCACATACCTAAGAAACTCATCTACCCATCTTTTTAATATCTCCAGGAGTGGTGACTCCATCACCTCCCTGGGCAGCTGTTTCAAAGCCTGACCACCCTTTCAGTGAAGAAATTCTTCCCAATGTCTAGTCTGAACCTCCCCTGCTGTGGCTTGCAGCTATTTCCTCTTGTCCATTCACCTGACACTTGTGAGAAGAGACCAACACTCACCTTGCTACAACCTCCTTTCATCAGACAGTGATGATGTCTCCCCTTAGCCTCCTCTTCTCTAAGCTTAACTACTCCAGTTCACTCAGCCATTCCTCGTAAAGCTTCTTCTCCAGCCCCTTCACCAGCCTCATTGCCTTTAATGTCTCCATTCAATCTGTGGAGAAAGGGTTTTTTAAAAAAGAATTTGGTTTTTTTTGTTTTTTTTTTCCTGCCACCTACTCCTCTCCTTTCAGCAGGGAATCCAAGCATAATGGTCGCCCACAGTGCAGGCCTGAGCATTAAGTCAGATAATGGACATGAGAAGTCTCCTCTCACATTCTTGAATCAAGACAAGGCACTACAGAGTTGGGGACTGTTCTCCTTTAAGTGGTGAAATTTGTATATGAACAACTTAGGGATGTATATTTATCTGGCTATGGATGTCTTAGTTACCAGGAATGGAGCAATTTATTTTCTTGTTATGGCCAGGGGATTCTGCAACTTAGAGGCAAATATTTTCTTTAATATATAGAAATCAACTCAAAGGTTTAACTCATTTGATTGTTGTATACCTGAATAAATTACTGTGGCTGTAATTGCGAAGTGCAGAGTGGTATCTACATATTATTTGCGATAGCCTTTTCCTGAGGATAAACAGTAAGACAGAGAGGAGGGATCAGGAAGAAATTACTTCACTGCTGAATGAAATTCACAGTTTTATATGTGAATTTTAAACACCAGTGGAGTAGGGGAGAATGCTACAAGGTGAACTGGAGAAACTTTGGTAGGAGCTATGTTTGATTCTGTAGGGTTTGGCGCAGGAGCAGCAAATGCCAGCAGAGTGAGACACAAACCACAAAAGGTGCCGTATGTTTTCAGGTGTGCTTACTTGATGTGAATGAGGTCTCACATGGGAACAAGTGGATGTCCACAGTAACCCACAAAGTGGCAGCCATGCAGGTGGGGTCTGAACTGCTTCCTGGAGCCTGCCTGACAGGTGGTGGTGTAAAATTTCAGATGTAGCTTAGCATTTAAATCACAGTATTTTAATAGCACCCATAGTATTTTAATAGAGAAATCTAGGGGATTTTGCTGTTTTTTCCCCCTTTAACAGATGATGCAGAATATCATGTACTGCTAGGCAAATAATTGCTTTCAATATCATGACACAGACATATTAGCCAATTCAGAGAGAAAGGCATGGGATGTTCAAGAAGGGGTTATTTCTCAGAAAGGAAGATGCTCAGTGTTTGCTGAAAATTAGGCTCTTTGGAGCACTTCCAGACTCTATTACGTATGTCAAGTATTGCATAGAGGAAATGTACAAAAATAAAACAACAACAAAATTTGACAAGAACGTAGGGAGGAACAAAGAAGGTGTAGGTCTTGCTTGAAATACCGTATTCTTGCATAACCAATGATTGGATCCTTTCCAACACCATATGCCATTTTCAAAGACCTGAGGGTGAGCTGAACAGATAAAGACCGCTATAACCCTTTTCTTTCTGTGTCAGAACTGAATTTCCTGTTAATTCACCATCTCTGTCTATATCTGTTCAATCCTCTTCAGCCACACTTCACTCTGAGGGAGACAGTCACAGCAGGTGTGGCTGGATGTTGTTTTAAGTACTACCTGAGCATGTCTGCTTTCTTTATTCCTGTGACTGAAAAGTATTCACTAGTTCTTTACCTCCTGCTGCTTCCTTTTCAAAATCTCACATCTAAATCAAATTTATAAAAGAAAAGAAAAGGGAAAATACTATTATTATTACTATTTTTTGCCTTTGTTATTGCAAAATCATTTTGTTTAGGAAATATCATTGGAAGAACCATAGAGAACCTCATTTAAAGTCAACTTCATCTCTAATCTCACCAGTGCTTTTATTGGAGGTGAAATAATTTGCCTGAAAACAGGAGGAATAAAACAGTTTAAAATCCCAGAAAATGGATGATTTCTAGTGCTCCATAAATACAGCAGATTCTACCTTTCTGACCTGTACACCTCAGCAGGTAAACCCAAAAATAAGTGGCCCTGTCATCTCTTTATGCTTGACAGGACTCGTTCCATGTTCTACATTCTTGAAGTTTCTCATATTTAATGAAAAATTTGTTTTCCTACTTAGGAAACACCAAGAAACAAATATTGTGGGTGCATGTATGTTGGTGTGGTTTTAAGTAAGAATAAGCTGCCAAACTCTAATGAAACAAATTACATTTTTTTTTGGTTGTTATTTTTTTGGTAGTTAATGGGTCTCAGTTGTCTGCAGCAGTAGTTACAGCAATTAGTTCAGCTTAGTGCCAGTATCTAATTTCATACGTCAATAAATGTTAGATCAGGGCACGACCACTATCAAGCGTAGTCATTGTTTACAGTGTATTCATCTTCATAAGTGCTTGACTATAAAGAGAGTATGATTCCATTGAGGTTTACTTAAAAATATCCATCAGTATGCTTTAGAAATGCTGGGAAATACTGGGGGGAGAAAAAGCAATAGATCTTCTACAAAATTGCAAAAACAAAATGTCAGTGTAAGACATTCATCTTCCTCTGCTACTTAAGTACCTACATCAAATAGAAACTGTATGGTGTTAGGTCTTGTAAAAACAGCGTGAGAAACATTTTTGTCCCGGGGAAGCTGTCCTTCGGAGATGAAAGGGTAGAAAGTAGAGTTAATTATGAGAGATATGTGGAGAATGGGGAGGGACTTGGAGAAACAAGAACTGAATGAGAACTTAGTGGTGAAGAATAGAATGAAAATCAGGTGTTTACCTACAAAGTATTAAGAGGTGGGATAATTTGATATCACATCTTAGAGGACAGGTCTGAGGGATGAAGAAATTTGAGGGGACTGTCAATTTGACTTCCTAACGGAAGACCTTGTGCTGTCTCTGTCCTCTACTGTGATGAGATACTGCATCCACCAGTCTCAACTATGAAGGAGTTGTGAGAATCAACCTACTTTAGCATGAGAGAAGCTCATATTGAGGGCAATGAAACACCATGCAAATACATCAGATTCTCTAATGAGGTTTGCTTTTGGCTCCTCAACAGTGGTAACACTAACAGAACATACCCAAGGAGGAACCTTTTACTGCGAGCATACATCACTCAGTGGGACTACTGCCACAGACTACACTGGTAGTACTTATTTATTTTTAGTTACACTACCTGGATTAAAAATCAATTTAAATGTAGGGAGGGTTCAAATATTTGTTTTTATGGGACAGGAAGAATATCTGGTGTTTAAGGAGGTATCCCTTCACAATAAATAAGATTTAGAGTATGTTTCTTTTGTTGGCCAGTATATCAGAACTGGGAAACAACTTACGGTTTCTAACTCCCACACTTTGGAGTTGCACATCGAAGACAGCAGTTCAGCTTCATTTTACAATTTTTTAATGTGCCTAAAATGTGTCCTATCAACTGTGTGAGGCACACTTGAAGTTAAACAGACATCTATCTCCCCTTGAGTTTATTATATTTAGGCAGCCAAGTTTTGATAGGTCCCTACTCCATATATCTGTATGAGGAAGGTTATTCATTTCCAAAGAGGCACTAAAAAAGAGGAAACAGAAAACATTTATGAACACATAGGTTTCTCTTCCTCCTCCCTAAATGAAGAAAAAATTGTTAAGATGACATTTGTGGTAATATATTATGGCAGGTGAACTAGGCAAAGAGTTAATTAAAATCTCAGAGTTAATTAATGAAATCCACTGCACATTAAAGATCATTACTCCATCTGAAAAGAGTAATTAGAGAGCAATTTCTGGTGTCTTTTATTCTCCTGGGTGTTTTGCTGACATGCCACATAAGTCATTCAATGTTAAGCAAATAATCCACTGATTTCTGTATTTACAGTGATTATTATATATTTGTGGCAAGTTAAGCCATAGAAGGGATATTCCTCTTTCTAATAGATTTCCTACCAACCGCCTATTCATCTGTCTCTTTATCTGGCTCCTTATGTCCCTTATTTAAGACATTTGTGGTAATAATTTCCAAAACTCATTTTAACTATTTATTTTCATCTAGCAAACAAGGGGTTTTTTTCTTCAAATCAACTCTGATAACAGAGCATGAGCTCAAGAAATCTGTCTTACTGTGCTGCTGACACTGTTGTGTTATGTGGCCAAGTGCAAAGTCATCTTGCATCAGTTCCCAAACAGTTGTCAATTGAGACTACAAAATTTTGTGACAAGACCTGGCTGGTGGTTGGGATGTTAATGAGTAGTCATAATAAACACTTACAGGGATAACTGATCAAAAGATTACCACTCAGTGAATAATGCCTCTTCCCATTTTCTAAGAAAATTTCAAGTCTTGAATCAGCACTGATTGCAAACACTTCTTCTGACATGTGTGGTGGTTTGACATTTCCCTTTCTGATTGTACTAAGTCATCCTAGATTTGTCAAGAAAGCCTTTGAGAAAGCAGTTTATGTTTGAGTTCACACACTGGCATAGCAAATATGCGAATGGGAAACTGGAGCTCACTTTCAGTTTCATTAGGTTTTGCCTGATTATTTATTTGTGCTACTTTTATTCCTAAGTGTCCTGGAAGAACAGTGTTTGCTTTGGTTTAAACTTGACATTTCATGACTTGCCATCACCATCTGAGAGTGCTGTTCCTCTTTCCTCTTACGGGGCTCCTTCACAAGTCTGGATTTCACGAAAATATTTTTCCACATATCTCCTTCACCTCCTTACTCCACTCAAACTCTACACTTTCTCTCTTCTTTGTCTTGTTTTGTCCTTCACCTCCAAACTTTCCAAGCTGTTACTTTTCTAAATCCATACTGCATTTCCAAAGTCACCAGATGTTTTCTATCCAGTATAACTCCAGGTCAGCAGCTGTTGGCTGCAGGACTCTGAAACTGCTCGTTTCACATTTAGCTTCAGTAGCTTATCTCAGACTTTCTACTACAAATGAGATAGGTGCTTCCTGCAAATCTTTTCACTTTATATGAAGATCTCTTCAGAAATAAAATTAAGAATCAACAGAGACCATACCTGTAAGATATCTTGAACTGATGCTTGGAGTGAAGAAAAGTTAAAGAAAATAATTAATAAGCATATTTTGTCCCTCACTGCTTACGTAACAAACTCCAGAACAATATCTTCTCTCTTTTAGTTTCAGGAAATATTTTTTATTATCTCTCATAGAGGAGATAATACCTCAAAATAATTGCTGTTTTCCCTGTAGACCAATGATTTCCTACGAGCTAATGTAAGCCTGTTGTCAGCTGGTGTACTTCTTTTGTGGGATTGCAAGGATTTTTTAGACATATTCTACAAGATGCTTCCCCATGCAGTCCTCATACTAACCAGAAATTCACTGTCCATAATTTCAAATCCTTTCCTGTTTTGTGTCTGTGTAGGACATACAGATGAAGAGCCATTTCTACCTATGGTAAAGAGTTGAATAACCAATGTCAACATGATTCACTTACCATTGAAAAATTCATTATTTAGCTCATGGAAACACGGTGGAAACAGTTCTCAGGTATTACAACAACCTTTGATTTTGTTGTCTCACAATTCCATAAATCATCAGCTGCTCACAACTCATCTCTTGTAAGTCCCAAAGCTTTATTTGCAATGTAATCTATTTGCTTCCCAAGTGTACCTGCTTCTCTTGTAGTTTCTTCTCTTTTTTTTCCCTGATCTTACTTCTTTTTGCTTAACTTGTAGATAGCTCAAAGCATGAATTAGTTATAACCTTCTCATCTCTCACATCTTTACTTATCAAATGGAGGCATAGCTCTTCCCCAGTGCAATGGTTTGTAAACACTGCCAATTAGACTTCTGTTCTGTTCCAAGCCTGGGACAGAGTAGAGAGAGAGAGAGATGTGCTGCATTACAAATGGGACTTTCTAAATTATGCACGCCAAGACTCTATAAAAGCCTTATCAAACAAAGTCAGTGAAGGGAAAGAAAGAGAGCTAATTATCAGGCAGCGCCAGTAAATCAAAAGGAGCAGCCGAATGTATTTTGAAGTCAGACAATTAAGCCATGGTCTAGTAACAGGAAGATTCCTGCCTGCATGTTCAACACTATTTGAGCTTGAGTTTAAAAGTAAAAAACAGTTTCATATGTATGTTACCTTTCTTATTTCATCTTCTAGTGAAGAATAAAAAAATCAGAGTGAAATTGCTTGAACACTTCATAAGAAAAAGACAAACAGATCACAAAGGGCAACTTTCCATCTTGATTATCTGACAATTTTATGTAATCTTCTCTGGCAAACTTTTGAGAATTATAAAAAATGTTTTCCTCCGTGTAGTTTTTTCATCTGAGACAGTATTTCTGATGCAGTAGACTTTTAAAAATCCCCCACAAAACAGTTTGTGTATCAGTCAATCAGAGAACTATAGAATCATAGAATAGTTTGGCTTGGAAGGGGTTTTAAAGATTGTCCAGTGCCACCCCCCTGCCATGGGTGGAGACACCTCCCACTGATCAGGTTGCTCAAAACCTTATCCAACCTGGCCTTGAACACCTCCAAGGATGGGACATCCACAGCTTCTCTGGGCAACCTATGCCAGTGCCTCACCACCCTCACAGGAAAAAATTTCTTCCATATATTCAATCTAAACCTCCCCATCTTCAGTTTAAAGTTGTTACTCCTTGATCTATCCCTGCACTCCCCAATGAAGAGTCCTACCCCAGCTTTCCCGTAGGCCCCCATTAAGCACTGGAAGACAAGGTAAATCCACTGCTATCAAGGTAAATCTGCTCCTAAATCACTTAAGCATTTTATTCCCAACTAAGCATCCTTAACTGTAAAAAACTATGAACAAATGCAGATATTTTTAGTTCACTTTTTCCCCTCTGAATCATAAATCCTGCCCATGAGAAACTGGGATGCCAGGAGAAGACATTGGCTTTCTTGTCTAAGCATGTATGATACAGAATTCTAGGAAAGATCTATTCACCGAATATCCTGTAGATTTGCAGCCTACGGTGTCGTAACAAATACTTAAGTAGAAATATGTATCTCCACCCTTTTATTTTAAATACATTTTCTTTTTTTCAGCTTTTCTTTTACTTCCCTCTGAGTTTCTGCACTTTCTGAGACACCAGGCTGAAGCTCTCCGTAAGACTTAACTCAAGATAGAAAATGTCAAGTGTAGATATGAATGAAACTCCTGAAAGCTCTGCATTGTAACACAAACCCTTTGAAAGGTTTTAAAAGCAGCACTCAAGGCCTGAGTGCATGCAACTTTCAACATTGGTTTTTAAAATTGTCAAATAACATTTAGCAAGAAGCTTTTCTACAATAAAAAAATACATATTGGCAGGAGGCATAGAAATGGCTAGATATTGGGTAGAGGATCTCCAGAGCTGTGTTAAGTTAGCATTTTAGCATATTTTTGCCTTCTATAGGGTATAAAGCATATTAAGTTAGCAAGTTAGCATATTTTTGCCTTCTATAGGGTATACTCATGCATAGCTAGGAATATTTAGAAATGTGTTCACATTGTAATATGTGGAATAAAGCAAGCCAGAATTCCCTTATAGTTGTGACAAAGAGTCACATTAATGAATTCCAAAAGGATACAAGATGTGGAAGATAAGTTGTGATGTGAATAAGAATACAAATACTACTTTGTTTTCACAGTAACCACATCAGCTCTCTAGACATGCTGAAAATTAGAAGCAATCATAAGGGTGATTTTAACATCTAATTTGTAGGAAATGGAATTACAAAGATATACCTTGTAACCTCAAGAAAACTGTAGAATTAAGGTGACTGGGGATTTTCTATGGCTGGGGTGGGGTATTGCTTATGGTAGAAGTCCTCATCTTTCATTACATATGAATAACTGTCTATAATAAAAGTAATTTTAGGTTTATAACACTAATAATAGCTGTATGTCATCCTCATCTATGCTACCGTCAGGAGTTCACTATAGAAATGAAGCAAAAAAAAATATTTAAAAAAAATTATAAATGTGGACTAGCCCACTTCTCACCAAAGACAGCTTTCTCCAGCTAAAGATCTCTCGTAATCTGTTAAGGAACTATGTGGAGAATTAATTAAATGTAAAATTCTAATTCTACCCACTCTCTGTCATAGATTTATTGCCAGCTCTACGGGAAAGCACTTAACTGCACAAAAGACTAGGAGAGGATACCCAGATGAAGTTACAGTTTGCCAATGCAAAACCTCTCTATCATTTCATGTGGACCTTGGATGAGAGTGTGCAGAAGTGGCTCCTAGTACGATGGATCTGTACAGCCTGCAAAGCAACATCTTCTATATGTGATACTAGAAATTCCTGTTGCTTTGAGATCAAAGAGTGACTTTTGCCATCAATGAAAAATGCCAAGATGAAGAATCCACATCTAGTGTTCAATCATTCTCACAATCTTTTCATTTGGTTATGTTTAAATGAAATGTTCTGTATTTCAGTTTGTGCCCATGGTCCTAGGATGAGAGAAAACTGTCTGAAGTTGTACCAGAGAATGTTTAGATTCAATATCAGGAGAATATTCTTTACTAAAAGAGTTGTCAAACATTGTAACAGGCTGCCCAGGGAAGCAATTAAGCCACATCCCTGAAGATATTTAAAAGACGTGCAGATGTGGTGTGGCATGACTTAGTGGTGGACTTGGCAGTTAACGGTTGTACTTGATGATCTTAAGGGCTTCTACAACCTCAATAACAACTCTATGATACTATAACTGTTGTCACTTCGAATAAAATTTGAAGGATGAATTCCCAGACTTACCCCCTAGAATTGCTCTGATTGCATGAAAAATATGCAAAATATTCTATACTGAAGATTTCCCTGAATTTCTGGCAGTCTGGACCACCACGTCATAAAAATCCCTTTATAGGACTTTGTATTTATTTTCTGATTTTTTTTCTTCTTTTCTCATGTGCAGATCATGAAGGCAACGTACAAACTTGACTCTGATCCCTGTATTTCTTGCCTCAAACCAAAGACTTGAATATGTCCTGAGTTTAAAGGAACTAAATGGTTTTAAATATAAAGGATATTATTTCAGCCAAGACAATTTTGACTCCAGGTAGAAGTTCTTTGACAAGGCAAATGTTGTGGACAGAGGCAGGGAGAGTTCAATGTAAAGAGGAGGTTGTAGCAACCAAAGGGACTTGCTGAAAGTGCTGTAGGAAAGAGGTTGCAGGGACTGGTTCCAGAGAATTGGGTTTTTTAATTTGAATTAACTCCACTCGGCGTTCCTGGATTTGGCTTTGCCTTCCAACCGCAGAAGAAAGACTGTAGTTGTATCTATATCTCTATGAGATTTGTGCTCCATGTCCAAGCTCAAAACCACAAGCTTTGTATCCAGATTTTGCATAATGAAACCATTTTCATGGCACAAGACCTTCTGGTATTAATAATCTGGGTCTTTCTCTTTTGTTCTGCTTCTCCCTCCTCACTTCTATTTCTTCATCAAGCAGTGAAGGAGGCTACATGGCAGTCTGCTAATGGTGTTGCTGATGGACTATACACCAACATCACATTTTCAAGAAGGAAAAGAGAAGGGGGTAGGTGGAGACACAAGAAAAGCCCTCAGTTTAGCTTCTAAAAGTGGGTTTAAATGTTAAGAAATTACTATTTTAATACTTTTTAGTGATTACATTTACTATAAGGATAGCTATGGTGAGGAAAAGAGAAGAACAAGAGAAATATGAAAGTATTTTCATTGCCTAGGCTTTAGTTCAAGAAGAAGAGGCAAAAAGTGGAAATTTCACTCATTGTCAGGGAAATACAACATTATCCATTGAACCAATGGCTTCCCTAAATCTTTCTAAAGTAAGGTATACAGCAGAAATTTTAGTTTGAAGCACTGTTACTAAACAAATACTAAGCTTTCATGGCATAGTGCTATTTACAACTATTTTCATTCACTGGTGCTTAGGAAAAATATCCACAAAGAAGCAAAAAAATAAAGAAGATGAAAACCCCTTACAACACAGAAAAAGTATTTGCCTGATTGTTTTTCATGTAAATACAGCCAGAAAAGTAAATATTCCTTAAACCTTAAATCTCGTATGTTTTTAGCATTACTTCAAGTGATACATCTCTGGTCGTAACTGCTGCCCCTGTGTTCCCGGAGGGCGAGATCTCACGTTTGGGTCAGGAAACCCAAGTGTTAAGCACTTTTTAAAGTTCAAGAATGGGTTGAAGTACCATCTAGTCTTAATCCCAGAGAAAATCCTTATGCTGGAAATGATTGCTTTCACTGCTCCAGCTGAAGTGCAAAGGTTTTGTAACAGAATGCAGCAAGCACTGTTATCAGCATCAATGGGAACTCAGCTTCTGCTATTTGTGCACACTCACAGCATCTTCTCAGAGGGATTCACGGTTAAAAGAATCCACTGCTGAATGGACTGTTTTGCTCTACATGATAACACAATACCTAGGAGATGGAGCCACCTGCTATATGAAGGCATCCAAGCCTCCATTTCAAAGTGTAGATAACAAATCAGAGCTACAAGAAACAAAAGAGCTACATGTGGGAGAACAATATTCAAAGTGAAAACATAAAAATAATGAACCCAGGGAAAATTAATTTAGAAGCTAAAGGAAAACCAGAAGGAAATATAGCAAGGAACTATAAAAGGGACAGGAGATCACAGTTAATATAGAACAGATAGTAACTTACGAATAATTTAAAGCTTCTAGAAAATTGTGGGAGAAAACCATATTGATGTGGGGAAAAAAAGAAAAGTGATAACACAAAGTGGGAGCTTTGGGTGTAAAACTAATGTATTAAAAGTGATTATATGGTTACACTCTACATAGAAATCAGGCCCATTTCACAAATGGTAACACATAGTCAGAGAATTTTCCCCATAGTATCTCTGCAGAGGTCATGGACTGAAAACTGCATTCTGTATCTGGTTGTAAATGGTATCATGAAGTTGCAAGGCATTTTTTAAAACTCCTTCCACCACCTATGAACACGTCCTGAAGCACATTTCCTATCCTACTGGATATTATCTAGCAGATTTCTCAATGTTTAGTTGATTAAGTTTGGTAGAAAAAATAGGTAAGACCAAATCTGAGTAACCTAGTGGCTGCAGTGCCCATCTGGGATAATGGATTCCTAGCATCTGGTCTGAAGCAACTAGTTGTACACTTGCAGGTAAATGGTCATTGTGATAATTACCGTGCACTTTACCTCCAGCATATTGTCATTATTCATTCCTTTGGTCAAATTTTAGAATTCAAAAAGCTGAGACAGTTGGTCTAGTTTAGCCTAGAGAAGAGAAGGCTCCAAAGAGACCTTCTAGCAGCCTTCCAGTACTTTAAGAAGGCCTACAGGAAAGCTGGGGAGGGGCTCTTTGTCAGGGAGTGCAGTGATGGGATGAGGAGGAATGGTTTTAAGCTGAAAAAGGGGAGATTTATATGAGATATTGGGAAGAAATTTTTTCCTGTGAGGGTGGTGAGGCACTGGAAAAGGTTGCCTAGAGAAGTTGTGAATGCCTCATCCCTGGAGGTGTTCAAGGCCAGGCTGGATGAGACTTTGAGCAACCTGATCCAGTGGAAGGTGCTCCTGCCCATGGCAGAGGGGTTGGTCCTGAATGATGCTTAAGGTCCCTTCTACCCTAACCACTCTGTGATTCTAAAACAGTGCATGCTCCAGTTTTGACAGATCCATTACCAGTGAAGCGACAGTTCTCCTGGTAGCACTAAGGAATGCACATGAACAGCAGAGACGTACAAACTGAAAACACACATCTATGTTTTTCTTATCATCTTTTCTGTTTTTCTTGCTGCAGTTATTCTTTTTTATGTCCCATGTTTGCAAGTAACTATTTGCATGTTTATACAGGAGAGCTCAGATATCTCCCATGGGATTTGATATCTGTAGAGCTGAGAAACACTGTCCATCTGGATGAAAACTACTTTGGCAAGATACTGTCCACTGCTCATTCAATGATTAGTCTTTGGAAATACTTAATCTATGCAAGTACTAAGTATTTAGACCTCATAAATGTAAATATCCTGATTGAAGCACTGGCACAATATCTCTGGAGGGCAGGAACACAAGTGCTTATTTCAAATTTCAAGACAGCAGAGACTCTCCTGTGTATTGTCAAGGTACTTTCATGCTCCTGTCTGAGTTTGGGAGCAGGCAAAGCTTATGTGGTAACTACCATAAAAGATGCCTTTACATTTATTGCACGTCTATAAAGCTCCATTCAAAATGAGATGATAAAGTGACATCAATTGATTTTGTGACATATTTGACATGCAATGACAGAGCAGTTGCTATAAAGACTACATAAGAAATGTGTGAAGATGGCTATGTTGATCAAGCAATTTTCCTCTAAGAGTGTTTCAAGGGTCAAAGAATGCTAAGGAATGGAGAATATATAATTTAAGCCATGAATTGGTGATGGCCTTCCCTGTCATAGATGGTAACCTAAATAAACTTCATCATCATAGTCTTCCAAGCTCATAATCTTATCAGACAACATTGACAGTCAACAACCAAAAATGAAATGATTGAAAATTGGCTCGAGATGTGTACAATGTGAAAAATCTAATCTGCTAAAAATTGATAGGTTGAGCAGATTAGAAACCTGTCAAAGGTACCAAAGCTAAACTCAACATACTCAAATTAATCTTTACCAATGATCACTGCATGATAGTTTCTGTGACCATGACTCACTGATTAAGGAGTCAATTTGCTTCAAATGCTGTCTGTGTCTTCCTCGTATTTGTTACTTCGATAATTATTTAAATTAGATTAAGCATGAATTAATATACAAAAAATCCAGGAAATCATTAGGTACGAAGTGTTTCTGGTATACAGGATTAATTTAAAGAGCAGCAGTGTGTGTGCCAATATCACTAATAAAGTAATGCCAGAATGCCAGTTAGTACCTTTCTCAAGTGAGAATTTTATGCTGCTGCATTTTAGCATGGAAAACTTAATTTACTCCATGTCTGCAACAAGCAACAATAAAGCTCATGTTTGTGTACAAATAAATCTTTCAAGGAAATTAAATGCTTGGGAAATTACAGGTAATGCTCTTCTATTGTTGAGTGTACATCGAGGGCTGTGATTTGGAGATTACCATGGCCTTTCAAAAATAACACTCAGAATGGAGCAAGAGTTAATCAGCTACAACAGTAACTGAGGCATCATGTCTGCAGCAGACCTTGAGGTAGCAGAAGGCTGTTAGATGATACTGAATGGTCATCACTGCATAGTAGTCATAGATGGTGGTCCATGACAAGGTTCAGGAGATAATGCTGGAAATACAGAGCAAACCTCAATTACATAAACTTCTGGCATTCTGTGTATTTCTCATGTAGGCAAACACTCATTTCACTTGGCAAATACCTGCTGTAAAATAGGATAGAAAAACAGTATATAGAACAACAGAGAGAACCTGTTTTCCCTGAACCATCAGAGAACTTGTTTTCTAAATATAGGAGTAAAACTGCACTCTGTGGTACATGACAAAACTCTTCAAAAAACACTCCTACTAGGTGGTGAGATGTCAGGTGACAGTCAGAAACAATGACTCTACAGGAAGTAACTGACTCAGGAGTGAAAGTTGGAATAAATGTTGAAGCTCTACAAGGCCAAGTGCAAGGTCCTGCACCTGGGTTGGGGAAATCTGAAAGCTAGGTGGAGAATGGATTGAGAGTAGTGTTGGTGGATGAGAAACTCAACGTGAGTCAGCAATGTGTGATTGCAGCCCAGAAAACGAACCCTATCCTGGGTTGCATCAAAAGAGGTGTGAACAGCAGGTCTAGGGAAGTGAATCTCTCCCTCTGCTCTGCTCTTGTGAAACTTCATCTGGAACACCACATTCAATTCTGCAGTCCTCAGCACAGGAAGGACATGGATCTGTTACAGTGAGTCCAGAGAAGGCCATGAAGATGATCAGAGGGATGGAGCATCTCCCAGGTGAGGACAGGCTGAGAGAGCTGGGGTTGTTCAGCCTACAGAAGAAAAGGCTCTGGGAATACCTTATTCCTTCCCGTACTTAAAGGGGCCCTGCAGGAAAACTCTATCAGTGAGTGCAGTGGCAAGGTGAGGAGTAGTGGTTTTAAGCAGAAAGAAGGGAGATTTATATGAGATATTAGGAAGAATTTTTTTGGTGTGAGAGTAGTGAGGCACTGGCACAGGTTGCCCAGACAAGCTGTGAATGCTCCCTCCCAGGGAGAAGCAGATTTTTCTTCCTGTATGGATTAAATAGATGAGAACCACAAATGTACTTTACAAAATGTCTCATCTTGTTACCTGTTAAACTTGTTTTCGAAATGCACAAGTAAAAAACTTAAGTGGAAGAAAACTTTCTTCCTGAGATGCAGTTTTGCCCAGGTGCTCAAATGGGGGTTCGTACACCTGAGAAAATCCTAGGACATCAACGGAAAATCCTCCTGCAATGTTTCTAGGAGCAATATCCTAAAAAATGCAATAAAAAAATTCCAAGTTCACACCCATGTTACATTCTCTTATCTTAATAGAATCTTTAATCTAAAAATGAAACAAACAGCCTAACATTTTTGTCCTTTCATCTTTTTTCTGTTGTTGTCTTCACATGTTCTCACCCTCAAGAGTTGTAGGAGCTGTTCTACCCTCTTTTGCTTTTCACATTTCACACAGCCAGTTGCTTCCCAGTTCAGTGTACAATCTCATGAATTTTGTTGACAAGAAGGGTTACTTACTCTTTTATCTTGATGGTAATGCCAATACCTCAATACTCTAATGGATTTATGGAACAGGTTGCAGATAGCAAAGTTCCATTAGTAATGAGTGGACCAAGCTCTTTTCCATGCCCTCAAGCCTGGGCTATTAATCCACGGGATGGTTTGAGCTACCTTAAGCCTAAAAAGACATGCAGGTGTTTTAGGGTCTTTAAACATTATTGGTCCAAAGGTTTTTTTCATAGTTTTCAAAGGCTATTTCAATTGTATAAAAGCAATGTTTAAAACAAAGCTCTGTTAATTAATTATTTTTTAGCTAAAATCTGAAGGCAAACATCTGCTTCCAGTTGGTACAGGAGTACTGAACTGTGATTAAAGTCAATAGTGAATTTTTACTGGGACTTGGGTTAGCTTGACCAAGAGATATCTCAGGGACTTACCATCACAGCATCTGATGACTTCAAACTGTTTAATGTTTCCATTCACAGAGCAGCCACTGAAGTAGAACAGCACTTTTATCCCTATTTAACACTTCGGATTACATTTTCATGCATATAAAGACAACACAGAAACCGCAATGAGAAGACCTGCATAATTATTCCTCCCAGTACTTAAAGAGGGCCTACAGGGAAGGTGCGTAGGGGCACTTTATCAGGGAGTGCATGGAAAGAGGAGTTGTAACAGTTTTAAGCTGAAGGAGGGGAGATTTAGAACAGATATCAGGAAAAATTTTTTTATTGTGAGGGTGGTGAGCAACCTGGTCTAGTGGAAGGTGTCCCTGCCCGTGGCAGTGGTATTAGAATGTGGTGATCTTGAAGGTCCCTTCCAACTGAAACCATTCTATGGTTCTGTAACATAACATGGACAGACATGGAACCATTCGATTGCTGATGCTTCAGAGTGAAGTCAAGTGTTTGTATTAAAATCATAGAATCATAGGAAACTGTAGTGAAGTGGGTGTTGGTCTCTTCTCCCAAGTAACAAGTCTTACGACGAGGGGAAACAGCCTTATTCATCCCCAAGCTTGTAACAATGCAAGGGGTTGTTGTGACCCAGGTGCAGGAACTGTCACTGAGTCTTGATGAACTCCATACATTTGGCCTCAGTCCACCAATCCAGCCTGTCCAGATCCCTCTATAAAGCCTTCCTATGAGCCAGCAGTGTGCCCAGGTGGCCAAGAAGGCCAATGGCATCTTTGCCTGTATCAAAAACAGTGTGGCCAGCAGGACAAGGGAGGTGATTGTACTCCTGGACTCAGCACTGGTAAGGCCACACCTCGAGTACTGTGTTCAGTTCTGCGCCCCTCACTACAAGAAGGACATTGAGGTGTTGGGAACGCGTCCAGAGGAGGGCGATGAGGCTGGTGAAGGGGCTGAGGGAACTGGGGTTGTTTAGTTTGGAGAAGAGAAGTCTGAGGGGAGACCTCATTGCTTCTATGGCTGCCTGAAAGGAGGTTGTAGCAGAGTGAACGTTGATCTCTTCTCTCAAGTGACAGGTGATAGGACAAGGGGAAATGGCCATAAGTTGCACCAGGGGAGGTTCAGACTGGATATTAGGAAGAATTTCTTTACTGAAAGGGCGGTCAGGCACTGGAACAGGCTGGCCAGGGAGATGGTTGAGTCACCATCCCTGGAGGTGTTTAAAAAATGGAGTGATGAATTTTTGAAGAACATGTTTTAGCAGAAGATGGGTACGGTTGGACTTGATGATCATAGAATCATAGAATCACAGAATCATAGAATTATCTGGGTTGGAAGAGACCTCCAAGATCATCAAGTCCAACCCTTAAACAACACTATCATGATTACTAGATCATGGCACTAAGTGCCACATCCAGTCTTATTTTAAAAACCTCCAGGGATGGTGAATCCACCCCCTCTCTGGGCAGGACATTCCAATGCCTGATTACGCGCTCCGTGAAGAACTTTTTTCTGATATCCAGCCTAAACCTTCCCTGGCAGAGTCTAAGTTCATGCCCTCTTGTTCTGTTGCTGGTTGCCTGGGAGAAGAGTCCGACCCCCACCAATCTACAACCTCCTGTCAGATAGTTGTAGAGAGCGATGAGGTCACCCCTGAGCCTCCTCTTCTCCAGGCTAAACAACCCCAGCTCCCTCAGCCTCTCTTCATAGGACTTGTGCTCAAGTCCCTTCACCAGTTTTGTTGCTCTTCTCTGGACCCTCTCCAGCACCTCAATATCTGTCTTGAACTGAGGGGCCCAGAACTGAACGTAAGACTCAAGGTGTGGCCTCACCAATGCCGAGTAGAGGGGAAGGATCACTTCCCTCGTCCTGCTGGCCACACTATTCCTGATACAGGCCAGGATGCCATTGGCCTTCTTGGCCACCCGGGCACACCGCTGGCTCATGTTTAGCCTCCTGTCAATCAGTACCCCCAGGTCCCTTTCCACCTGACTGCTCTCCAGCCACTCTGTCCCCAGCCTGTAGCGCTGCATGGGGTTGTTGTGGCCAAAGTGCAGGACCTGGCACTTGGCCTTGTTGAACTTCATCCCATTGGACTCAGCCCATCTCTCCAGTCTATTAGGTCCTTCTGCAGAGCTCTCCTGCCTTCCGGCAGGTTGACACTCCCTCCCAACTTGGTGTCATCCGCAAATATCCTTATGATGGACTCAATCCCCTCATCTAAATCATCGATGAAGATGTTAAACAGAACTGGACCCAACACTGATCCCTGAGGGACTCCACTGGTGACCGGTCGCCAGCTGGACGCAGCCCCATTCACCAGCACTCTCTGGGCCCGGCCATCCAGTCAGTTCTTAACCCAGCTGAGAGTGCACCTGCCCACGCCAGGGGCTACCAGTTTATCCAGGAGTGTGCCATGGGAGACAGTGTCAAAGGCTTTGCTCATGTCCACATAGACTACATCCACAGGCTTCCCTTCATCCACCAGGAGGGTTACCTGATCATAAAAGGAAATCAGGTTGGTCAGACAAGGAAATCAGGTTGATCAGATCTCAAAGGTCTTTTTCAACCAAAAGATTCTATGATTCTATCATTCCTTCAAGTGGATCAACACTCTTGTACAACTTAACGTTGTCTGTAAATTTACTGGATCCCCTCGTCAAGATCATTGATAAAGTTATTAAACATGTTGTGGTTTAACCCCAGCCAGCAATTAAACACCACACAACTACTTATTTACTCTGCCCTGGTGGGATGAGGGAGAGAATCAAAATAGTGAAAGTGAAAAAAACTTGTGGGTGGAGATAAAGACAGTTTAGTACGTAAAACAAAAGCCACACACACAAGCAAAGCAAAACAAGAAACTCACTCAGTACTTCCCATCAGCAGGCAGGTGTTCAGTCTCATCCAGGAAAAGAGGGCTCCATCACATCTAATAGTTACTTGGGAAGACCAAAAGCCATAACTCTGAATGTCTCTCCCTCCTTCTTCTCCCCCCAGGTTTTATTCCTGAGCATGACACTGTATGGTATGGAATATTGTTGTCCACTCCCGATTTCTTGTGCATCTCCAGTCTACTTGCCGGTGGCATGGTGTGAGAAGCAGAAGAGGTCTTGACTCTCCGAGTACTACTCAGCAATAATGAAGACATCCCTGTAATACCAGCAGTGTTTTCAGCACTAAAACATAGCTCCATGGAAGGTACTGCGCAAAAAATTAACTCTATCCCAGTCAAAATCTGCACAGAAAAAAACATTGAACCCTTTAATGGAAAGATCTAGTGTCCACTTTGCATTCTCATATCTCCATTCTTTCAAGTCCAGTCCTGAGAAGATCAGATTTCTGAACTCACGTCTCAATTGTGCAGACAACAATCTCAAAATAAGCTTATTTAATTTAATGTAATTAATGAATATGAAATGAAAATAGACCTAAGCTTAAACCTTCAGTGAACTTGGCCCCTTTTTTATAGCATTCAGATTCAGACAAAAATGGGGATTTCATAGGCTGTGTTCATGCCTAGAAATGACAGAAAAAGTACTGTGCTGGCCAAAGGTACAGTGGGGTATATTAGGTAAATTCATTAGAGATTCCAGCTACAAGAATCCCCTCTTGGGGTGGATAGAGATTGTTTATGGGGAAGTCTCTGCAAGAGGAACAAACTCTCCTTAGAGTCTCCTACCTGTTAAAATCACTCCATATGTTGAGTGTCTTCATTTGTGGTCCTTCAAGGCTTGTAATGCAAATAACAGAGATTCAGTGCTTGAGAGCAGAACATAGTGTTGTTTAATGTAACCCTATGGACAGCCATTTTTTGCTGCAGCCAAGTAAAGTATCTATTCAACAGCCATTCCTCCTCATGACTGGATATGATAAACCAAACTTTTTTGTAACATAGATGAGGCAAACAGAACTGCAGAGGTCTCAGTAAAGTTGGACTGAAGTTTTTAAATTATTAAAAAAATCTAAACCAATCCTTTTATGCCGCTAGATCTATATTTTAACACCCTTGAATGCAACAAATATGATATATTTTTTGTCTAGTGTATAAATATCTCTTTGAGGCTATCCTGTACAGGGTCATTTACTTACATGATGGTACAGGCACAGGATATTCAAGGATGAGAACAGTATTTTAATCAGAATAATGTTCCTGCCTAACATGATTCTGGTCTTATACAGACGTAATTGGCTTGGATAGCTGAGTTTCTAAAGTGAGTAGCAGCTGCTATTACCAGAAAAACGAATGTAAGGGATTCCTTACACTTATATTAATTATTTAAAATACTTTATTACTCTTATTGCAACCATTATTTCTTGTTATAGCACCACAGGTGTACATGGATCACGTGAAAACTAAATTTTAAGCTATTTTTAAGATGTTGAGGATGTAAAGTACTATGTCATCTTCTGAAATTGTGGTCACATTTGCTCTTTATTTCCACACTCTATTACTGCAAAGCTGGCACTGCCTACCTCCTTAGGAAAGTTGCTATGAAGCGAGAGAATTAAAGGGTCCTTAGGAATTAGGAATAGACTTTAGCATACACATGCAGTCAACAGCACTCTGAAAATTCATCCAAGGAAATAATTTGGTCCTCTGCATTTAATACCAGTGCAGTAATTGTGCCCTGAGTGTTGCTTAATCCCATCTATAATGTTCAAACAATAAAACTCACAATTGTCTAGTTACACTGAATCTCTATGAGGAGTGATGATCTGTGAAATCAGTGATCAGATAAGGTACATCTCAAATGCACCAGCTCATGGCACTGTTTCTACTTGCAATGTATAAATTCTGCCTTTGGTATCTGCGGTCTCACAGAAGACTTGTGGAGGAACACAGGAGTTCTTGCAAAAGGAGCTAACAAAACATCTCTGCTCCTAGCTGATATTTTGCCGAGAGCTTATCCTGTGTCATGAACCCCTTGGAGGCACCTTACTGCTTGAAAACTCCACTTCTTAATTTATCTTCAATACTTCCTAAATCGATAGTAATGAGCTTAAGAAGTTGTCAGGGAAAGAAACAAGCAAACTCTGTGTTTCTGTATCAGTGCCAAGAAAAATGGTGATGTGCATGTTAAGAAAAGAAAAATATAGGTAGATATATAAAAGGAATTAAATACATCTTTTAAGAGAAAATATTCTTGGAGAAAAAAGCTCTGAGACTGAGTGCTTGATATTTCTAGTTCACTAAAATGTAATTGTTACATTTTACTCTTCTTACAGCAGAAGATTTGAAAGCACTTTACAAGTATTAACAAATTTACTATCACAGCATCTCAGTACAGAAAGTTAAGTCTTATTATGTGCATTGTGTGCATGGAGAAAGACACTGTAGACTTTTTTGGAACTCTTTATTTGTACAAACAACTCCATATGTATCTATGTAAATTATTATACGTGAAATCATAGAATCACAGAATCCTTTACATTGGAAAAGACTCTTAAGATCATCAAGTATAACCGTTAACCTAATACTATCAAGTTCACCTGTAATCCATCTCCCTAAGCACCACATCTACACATCTTTTAAATACTTCCAGGGGTGAAGACTCAACCACTTCCTTCAGCAGCCTGTTTCAGTGCTTGACAACCTTTTCAGTGAAGAAATTTTTCCTAATATCCAATCTAAACCTCCTGTGGTAAAACTTGAAGCCATTTCCTCTTGTCTTATCACTTGTAACTTGGCAGAAAAGAATAACACATGCCTCTCTACCACTTCCTTTCAAGTAGTTGTAGAGAGCAATAAGGTCTCCCCTCAGCCTCCTTTTCTCCGGACTAAACAACTCCAGCTGCTCCTCAGAAGACTTGCGCTCCAGGCCCCTCACCAGGGTTGACACATTGTGGTAAAAATTTGTATTTTATTGAAATTTAAATTTTCAGTCATAGTTCAGACATGAAATAGTTAACTAGCTCTGTTGAGGACATAGGTCAGTCTTGGCACAAGTGTAAACTGTGCACAACTTCACTAAGCGGTAATAGAACCTTGCATAGTAGTCACAATGCAGAGACCAGAGATGACTTCTTCACACTAGCAATATTTTACTTCTAAATGCAAAATCAAACTTTCATATATTGAAGCAAAGATAATCTGGAAAAAAAGAAAAAAAAAAGGGAATTCCTACTTCTATTCTCTAGCTCAGAGCAGCAGGGGAGAATTTTACTCATCTTCAGCATCTCTTTAAGTATTAGGAGTAAATAAGAAATAAATAAGATGCTCTATGAGGCTAACCTGGACAAAGATGTTTTTCATGGTACTTATTATTAACAAAACAAGTACAGGACTGGGGAAGACACTATCTATGAATAATGAAAGGTATCCTTTTGTATTCAATTTCTAGATGCCTTGTGATTAAATTGAGGTTGTTCATGAAATAATAAAAAAATCCTGACACTGTAAATCAACCAGAACCAATCTTCTTCTTTCCCAGGCATTACCGTAAGAAAATTAATTCTCTGCACCCAGGAACAAGCCCCCTATCTCAAAGTAAATTGATAAACAGCATTTCAAGCTCCTGTGTAATTAGGAATAATGGTTCTCATTCTTTTGAGCAAGTGGCAGAAGTAGGACTGATGAGTTACCATTGTCTGTTGCCAAGATATGTACCTTGTGTTATGCCCAGCTTGTACTTCTTTGCCATATGAACTTTTATAAAGTAAATCAGCATCTTTTTGTCTGGCCTTTTTTGAGAGTGCTTGAACTTCATCAGCCTCTGTAGTTGCCTTGGCTGTGACACAAGGGAAAGTGCTGTGCTGGTCACTTCCCAAAAGAGGCCTTCTTTCTTGGATATGAAGACATGGTTAGATGGCAAGACAGCAGAGAAGGAGCAAGGTGTTGCTGCCTCCTTCCCACTCTATGCCACACAACCTCTATGCAAATACGTGTTGGATGTGCAAATTAAAGCATCTGTTGATTTGTAGTCTTTCCCCTACGTTTATGGGGCAGGAGAAGGAATGTGGCAGTATGCTGCCAATGCATAAATCCTGGTTGATGTGAGATGGAAAAGTAAGTGCTACGTGGTCTCAGAAATCTATGCTGATCTCCAACACTGATATGCACAGGTATTGAGGCAGGTGCTGAGGGATCAAGCTTACCTTTAACTCCTCTTCAACATTCTCTCCACCACAAAGTTTCCAGCCCATAGGACATGGAACACTAACCAAAGCACCCTGGTTAATTCTTCAGGTGAAGTTTCACAAAGCTTTGTAGCACATACTCACTTCATTCTTTTCATCTGAAAATTTAGAAAAAAAAGATCAAATTTTGCCCAACGGGATTTTTTCATTACAAATCCAGGCAGCTTTCCTTCTTTTTCCTTCTGAGTCAAATTCTGCAAAAAGTCTTTGAAAACCACTGCTAATTGATGGATTAATTTTGCATTGAAAACAGCTGGATATTCATGTTTTTATTCCTGTTTATATACGTGACTGAAAAAAAAATCATATTATTACAAACCTACTGAAGACTGAGTTTTCTTACAGAGGTATCAGAAAAGAGTTAAAAAAAATAACCTTTCAAACCAACTTACATGTGAACTGAGATAGTACAAGATCTCTACTGTTTATGAGACTCACCAAGCTACAGACTGGGCTGCAGAAGTGATTATCCCACTGTACTCAACATTGGTGCAGCCTCACCTTAAGTATTGAGTGCAGTTTTGGGCTCCATAACATAAAAAGGCTAGACAACAAGGATGGTGAAAGGACTGGATGGCATAGCTTAGGAGGACCGACTGAGGATACTACGTTTGTTCAACTTAGAGAAGAGGAAACTGAGGGGTGAACTCATGACTGTCTACAATTTCCTCATGAGAAGCAGCAGAGAGGGAGGTGCTGATCTGTTCAGTGACAGGACATGAGAGAATGGCTTAAAGCTGTGTCAGGGAAAGTTCAGATTGGATATTAGTGAAAAGGTCTTCACTTAAAGCATAGTCAAGCACTGGAACAAGATGACCTCAAACCTGTCAGTGTTCAAGAAGTATTTGGGCAACAATCTTAGATGTATGGTTTAACTTTTAGGTTACTCTGTGTATACTCTGTCAGGAATTGGACTTGGTGATCCTTGTGAGCCTCTTCCAATTCAGGATATTCTATGAAAAATTGTATGAAATCTTTGTCCTAAGTGGTTACATATGTTTCCGTTGTGAAACTGCAGTTCTAGTATGTTCTTTAAAAACATTGGCATTTTGTCATTCTAGCTACCAGTTGCACTGAGCTCTCCTGCAAGTCAAACCTGCTCAACAATTTCCTACTAAAATCTTCTATTCACTCATGAAAATGCTGCAGAATCTCAGCTGTAATTCTGCCCAGTGCTGGCATCAAAATAAGCAAAGCCAACAGCAGATCAGAGCTGAGACATAACCGACAACAGCTTTTTAAATACACCTGTGCTGTAATTTGTCTCACTTCCCATTTGAAGTCGAATGAGCTCTGTCTCTGACCTTAGCATCTCCATCTGGGGATTTAGATCACAGACAGATGAGATGGTTGCATAGAGCTAGGGCTCTAACAGCATGAACAGAAAATATGACAGGAATTAGACCTAGGTTTTATACACAACATAACCTTGAAACGCAGCAGTTGAGACCAATAACGTAACAAGACTTTCAGATCTCTGGGAGCCAAACACTTCCAGCAAAAGGCACTAAGATTTGGGATTTGACTTTCACTTGTAGTCCAAGAAGCAAAGATATTCAAGTGTGGGCTGAAACAAAATTTCTAAGATTTACTGTTTCAAGTTGAAGAAGTTTGCAACAGGGATTTCTTAGGCTGTGATAAATACAAGCCCATTAGGTTTCTCCTGGTGTCTAGGAAAGATTGACTGATGTTGTACAGTTTAATGGAAATCTGGCTAATCAATATAGCACTATTTTGTCAATTTAACTATATTAATCGTGCACGCTGTCTTCATTTGTGTCTGAAAGAGAAATAAACAGGTGTGAACATCGATTCTTGCTGAAAACAGCATTTTGAATGAAAATTATTTAGGCACGTCTAAGTTCCTTGCTATTGTTCTAGAAAGTCAGCATTATGTAGAAGCCTCCTCTGCTCATTACCCATGAAAATGAAAACTTGCTAGCATGACTTCCATCATGCTCTGATAACATGGCAGTATTTCTGTGTATCTGTGATGGTGGAGTGATTGGGACAGGTAGCGGGATGGAAAATTAAGCCATACCTCAGTGGGCAGTCATTGGTTCTTGGCTGTAGGCACAGAGAAACATCACATCCCTTCCAGTCCACAGAAAATGATCCAAGCAACTTAAAAGTGATGGTCTCCTTGCATCCAGGAGGCAGTGTGATGTAGTGGTTAGAGCAGTAACTGCTGATAGACTCCTTCCAGCCCTTTCTGAGACTTGTTGAGAAGTGTGCAGCAAGTCATTATTTGCAAACACCTTCCCCCCAGCTGTTATGTACAAGTCAGAGACTAAAGAAGGTGTCACAACTCATTCTCATGCCTCAAGCTATGGTCAGAGAAAACTCCTGAAAATAAGCTTTTGACTAGTGAGATTTGATGAGTCAAACCTCATGCTTTCAGTAAGAAACTTGTGCACCTAAAATCCACATCAACCACTGATATAACATTAGCTTTTGCATCATTAAATCCTCTTTGACAGCTGCTTCATCAGAAGACATCTCCAGCTTACTATCACATCCTTATGCACCAGATGGGTCCCAATCATTATCCCCAGTGTGGTACTGCTTCTCTATCAGTCAAAGATACACAATAGATGCATTATATTACGAATTTTAGGATGTGAACTAATGACGTGTCTAGGAAATGTCATGTAAGCTTCATCATATTTCCATTTTGTTATCTTGGAGATGCAATGTGGATTTCCAAAACCAAGGAGGATTCATAATATCTGAGGAAATAAGCCCAATGATAAATAATAGTAATAACAACAAACTAAAAACCAGTAACAAATAGTGACATTAATAAATAATGCCTAATAACGTAGATGTTTATCTAATGTGAATTATCATTATTCTGCTGACTTCAGTGGAAGTGCACCATTTTACATAGGAATTCGGCCCACAGATTCCATAAAGTGTGGTAGAAGTGGAAAGTAACATCATAATCAGACAATAGCAAAGGCAAAGATGCAAGAGAGGGAGCACAAAAGCAGCAGCGAGTATTCTTGACCTAGCATCGTATCAAATGCTCCCTACTTCAAACATTAACTCACACATACATTTCTATGTAGGGATAGGAGTTGGACTCAGTGGTCCTTTTGGGTCCCTTCCAACTAAGGTAATTCTATGATTCTATGACACCAGACAGGAGTAAGAAATAGTAAGAATATGGTCATAGTCTCAAAATGCCAATGACCAGAACAGAGAAAGCAAAGAAAAAAAATATGGATGACAAGATGACAAGACATGAAGAGGCTGAGGCATAGACAGGGTGACTAAATTGCCTTGCTTCTGACAGGCAGACCATGAAGCTGAACTGCAGTTTTATGCACAAGATTGCCTGTAGAATTTTGGAGACTTCTGTTCAAGCCTTGGCCAAAGATGTGTAATTGTAACAGAGAACAGAGAAAGCCATGGACTATACTGGAGACATCAATGACCCAAACTAACTCACTGGAAGTGGTGCTTCTAACAGGCTTCTCAGGAAGAGTTTTTAGGCTCCCCCCAGGCACTGAGCAACATTTACAGAAAAGAAAACCCTGAAGTTTTTACATATATTAACATAATTCACATATATTCTGCCACTCTTCCTTTCTCTGACATTAACAGAAATTGTCACACCATATGCAACTCTTCACCTTTGAGAAAGCCATAATTTATGCAACACCTTGCTGTAACACCAAGCATTTCTGTAGAACTCCAGATCATTTTGGGTGGTTTCAGAAGGTTCAGCATATTGCTATTCCTGCCAGGGACTGTAAGTCCTGTTATTTAAGGTCTCTTGTGACTGAAAATATTCAGACTGTCAGAAGAGCTAATTAGTTTAAGGCAAGTTGGGAGCCTTTCTGCTGAATTCAGAAAGGCTTGGGATCAATCAGCCAGGCTTTGTGTTGCCAGGAAGGAGAGGCACTAGCCCTGGGCTGCTGTGAAGAGCTATTTTGGTATTGTGTCTGAGTCATAGCATTAAATTTCTTCTCCTGTTCAATGACATACAGGTTCATTTGTCAGTTATTTCTCATTGTTCTTCTGCATCAAATGCTTTGGCAGGCTCTTCTGAGGAGACAGGTGTCCAAAATACATGTTTTTAAAACCAAACTCCATGAATCCTAAAATATTAATAGTAGGCTCCCATCTATAAACTCTCATTTCCTGGGGCTTTTCAAACTGTATAGCCAAGACCAGCACTCCTCCCACTTCTTTTCAAATGGGAGTTTCAAGCCACATTAATTAATTAATTTCCTTGGTATCCCAGGAGAGAAATAGGTCATAGATCATTATTATCATTAAACTAAAAATGTCTAAACTGAGTCATAGCAACATCTAGTAAACTACTTAGCAAGGACAATGCTAGGCCCACCATCTCTTCAAGGAAAGGAGGTAAATTTAACATTTCCAGGCATATTTGACCAAATAACTGAGTACTTCAGACCCTTTATAGGACGAGATGGGGACCCACATTGCCTTTATCATGGTTAGTATTTATATGAAGAGGATATGTTAAAAAACCATGAAAAGAATTATATTGTTTATTCTTCGAAGGAAATTATGAGGAGTCAGTTGTCTCAAGCACTATACAAAATCAGTCTCTGTAGAAACTGTGATCAAAACTGAAAAGTGGAGATCTCAGTAACTTGAGAAAATGTGAAAAGCTGGGGGCAGATCCCAGGAATCTTTAATCTTCCCCTGACCACAAATGACTTTCTGGAGTACACAACTTCTCATTTTAAAATTAAGATAATAATAATCTATAGCAGTAATTAAATTGCTATTTCTGTACTAGTGTCTTCTTCAAGAGTAGCACTACCTTGGGAATGCTAGAGTCAAGGATAAAAGTAATTGACTGAAAATGATGTTTGCTTTAATCACAAAGCCTGAATCTAAATGCCGTGACTTGTGATTTTATATTATGGCATGTCCAGAGAGCTTTTTCTCCTGATCATCCCTGTCAAGATACATCAATTCATCTCTTATGCATGTATGGGGGTTTCTAGACCACCTAAACGAAGGTTTGGGTGACATGGGACTGCTGTGCCTGTTCACGAACCACACAGAATTGGGCTACAATCAAAACACAGACATGGAAGCTTGAACACACTAATAGCAGTTTTTGATGTTTAATAGGGATTTGTGCATTGACTTTAACTGGTTATCTTTAAATGCTGAGGTGCTCTGAGATTCTAAACCAAATTTTTACTTTCTTCCTTTTATTCCTCCTTTTCTTTTTATTTTTTCAGAAAGATTGAGGAAACTGAGAGGAATTCTTTCTAAAGGACAGACATCAATGAATAAAAGACCAACAGAGCATGAACATGTAGAAAGACAGACATCAAACTACCCTAACATCAAAGAATAGAAAAGTGGCAGGCATGTAACCTTTATTGTAAGTGTTAATCCAGCAAACTCTCCTTTTCCTTCTCCTTTTCTCCTGTTATTGTCTGCTTGAGAAGTGTAGGCTTAGAGTGCAAATACATATCTGTATTTGCTAGTCTTGTCTCAAAGTCCATTTTAATGGTTGACACAGAAAAAGGAAAGAGATTCTTCCCACTCCAGACTCACTTGGAACCAATATGAACTGCTTTGTAGAACTACCCTGAAGAGCTGTTTTTGCAGCTGCTTTTAATCTAATACTATGGTCTCCATTGCTGAGGTGTCTGATCCCTCATAATAGAGGATTTTTTAATCTGTATTAGTCATATGACATGGTAAAATTTACAATTTATGGAAAAGGAACAATTGATTAGAAATAGATCATACATAAATCAGCAAGATAGAAATGGAGAACTGGAACTCCATTGCACACTTTGCAAAACCAACCTCCATTTCCCTTAAAAGAAAAGTTAAAACCAAAAAGTTAAAGTTAGTCCAAGGATGTATTACTGCATACCTGAGTAATAGGTAATCTTCACTATGCAAAAAGGAAATATCCCAGGTTGATGGAAACTGCTGATACCCTGGGAAAATGGAGCCTGAGCAACTTGCTGGATTCACAGAAAGACAGTGATTTATTAGTGTATGAAATTAGAGCCTATTTGCATAAGTGTAAAGTTTAGATGCCTTAGTGATGGAAAAGCTTAACACGTTCCAAACAGAAGAAAAATTATTTACCCCCCCAAAATATGACGAGACACAAAGAGTGAGATTACAGCACTGGACTTATCCAGGACTGAAAGAAAAAGGGAAGATGGGAAAAACCTACAGCTTCAGAACTCAGTCAGATGCGCTAAGAGCACACGTCCTTTTGTAGCTCTGCTATTCACCTTTCATCACAAAATTTGCCTCTGGGTGGTTGTTAAAATTGAAAGGAACTGATAGTATTTTGCATGAAGGTGACAGGTTTTAAGCCACCAGACACATAACTCTCACTTTACTTTTGTGATAAGATCATAACAAAGGAGAATTTGTAGTAATGTTGGAAGGGAAGAGTGAGCTATGTTTCTGACTATTTACCAGAAAATCCTCCCAAGTGTTAATGTTGGTATAGAGAAGAATTACAAACTGTCTGATTTCAAAAGTTACGCAATAAAGGTAGGAGGTGCCGTTACCATCACAACGCCGAAATGGGACGGGAACAAAATCTTTAACAAAATCACAATGAACAGTAATTACACCATAATTAAGCACTCTCTCAGCAGATGAGTAGATATAGTGCCCCCTGAGACATCTATTTTCTAGATGAAACTATTTCTCTGCTAGGTTTGATTGACAAGCTTTAGGTCAAACCCAACTGTGGCTTAAGAATATCATCTATGTCCTGGTTACTGCCTGATGGCCAAGCCAGTAGATAAACTTGAAGACTTCTGATGAACTGGTTTTGGTTATTATTAGATCTTCTAGATGCACTTTCATAGAGTAAATCAACATGTTACCTGATCATCGTTCACCATTGCTGAGATGAACATTAGGTGTTCTGAGGCTAGACATCTGCTCCAGTACAAAGTCATTGTCTAGATTGCATCTTCCTCAATCAAAAGGAATAAGCATCTACAAAGAACTTTGTGCCATGCTATTTATCTGGGAACAATATTTTAGGATTGATGAATCACCCTTTCCTCTTTGATATACAGGCTTAGTTTCAAACCTGACTCTTGGCTTTTGAATAACATTAATTAAAACAATTATACCTATGAGTGGGTTGGAGTTCAGTTCTACCCTTTATGAAATATTGCATAGTTTCTCGATAAACTTGCTTATTCTTTCAGGCTTTCTGCTTTAGGACAGGGATATTTTATCTCATTTATTCATCTTCCAAGATCTTTGAAGCAAGTTTATTTCCTTTTGGGTCATTTAAAAATAACTTTTCTTGATAACGTCAGTGTGGTTCCTCTTGGAAATCCTGTGACTTACCATGGGCAATGGACAGGTGCATTAATTGTTAAAGATTAGTAAATGTCCTTAAAACACAGACAAGATGGAAGCTGTTTTGCTCTCCAATCTCCCATTTCTAAATATTCCCTTAAAAACATTCTTGGTATCTTTTCCCTTTGTCATTTCCAGAGCCATAGAAAAACCTGAAGGGGAGGAAAATTACAGCATATGTAGGCTAAAATAAATTAGGAATTATCTGCTTCAGGTTTCTTAATGGTCACTACCCCAGTATAAATATTTATTATTTAAATTTTTTAAAAAAAGAAAAAAACCCATGAAGTTGCACTTTTCTAGATTTGCATATTTTTTATTGGAAGAAGATTCAGAACAGGCAACAAAGACTGAATAGATTATTAAGTACAGACAGAGGAATGCTTTAAAAAAATGATTTGTAACAGATAACACTGTAAAACATTACTCACGGCAAGTGTTGGATCAGCATTATATCTAGAGCTGCCACTTATGAATTTTACAGCCTTCTTGGGAGGTTGCTTATGAATAGTAGCACAGCCTCTCCAGCACAGGGCTACGAATCAGGAGATCTGGATTCTATTTTCAGCTCAGTCGATGCCCTTAGAAGTCAGTTAAATAAATTACTCGATTCTTCTGTTTGCCCTTGCCAAAATAAAGGCGAATCATTCATTCACATGAATTTCGACTCTTATTTGGGAATGTACTTTGAGATCTTCAGGTGGAAGTTGTTACACAAACGCAAAATACAAGCTGTACTAAGGCTTTTGAATTATTTCTAAGGCAGAAGAATTTGGAATATTTAGGATGGTGTATATTGTGTGGCAAGATTCAGTCAAATTTTACTGGGCACAAAATGACATTTGTGGTGGAATAGTTTATCAAAGCATATAAAAGTCCATGGATTGGTTTGTAAACAGATTACATGGATATCCTATATTCCTTAGGTTAATCTTTTCTCTTTAACTCTAACAAAACCAGAGCAAGAAACTTACTCAAGACTGACATTTTTAATCCCCTTTCTACTTTGTTTTATTTTCAATGGAAGATCTAGGGGGAAAAAAAAAATGAGGGCTTTTCAGCCCTCAACTGCCTGTAATTTCTAATCCACCTAAACTGCAGCAATGGTAGAACCTGTAACATACATATACTGAAGCTCTGAGGGAGTTGCCTAAGAAAGTCTAAGTAAGTTGGACATTGGTTTTATGAGAGGTTTTTTTTAATTTTGGTAGCAGGTGTCTCTGAGAGGTCTATAGTAGCACTAAATGAGATTGGAATATCTTTTCACCTTGGGAACACATTATTATTTGAAACCTTTCACCATTTAGGTATGTAAGTTTGTTCAGATATTTCTCTTAGCTTGCATATTGAGTTCAGCTCAGAAATATGCTTCTGCCTCTGACAAGTAGCCATTATTAGATGATTTTCTTAATAATAGGATTTTTGAACAAGTAACTTTATTTCACCAATATAGGATGTTTTGCTCTTTAATTAACCTTTATTATCCATAACTTCTAATCAAAGATTATAGGACAAAAGATTGTCCCAGTCAATATTTAACTGCTTGTTACATTTAATAGTTTGTACATCTTTTCCTGCTATGTTTTCCTAATTCTAGTGAGTCATAGGTGTAAGATAGAAACCTAAATGTCTTCTGCAGTTGCACGTATCAACAACACTTCCTCCCAGAGGGGTTTATTAGCTCTGTCTCACTACCCTGTAAACAGTGTCATATATTGAGAGCTTGCTCACATTATCAGTGTAGAAATCAGGTAGAGCAAGCCTGTTTGGGCTGCAAAATACCACACATACTCACCTGTCAGTGCTGAAACCTACCATGTCTATTTGTTTTGAAGAAGGTAGATCATAACCTTCAGAGACAATTGCTAACTGGGTCCATCAGTAGTCTGAGGCTGTGTGGCCACAGTGCCAAAAAAGTGGGTAGAAATGGATGCTCCAAATGCACCGTCTTACAATTTGAGGAGAACAAAATCAACTCTCACACCAAGTGTAGGCAATCTGCAGGATTGGGCGGATGATGGTCATTAGCAGGGCAGGGGACTAACTAATTCCTCAACTGCTGTCAAAAATCAAAGACAATCCCAGTGCTTCTGGGCTTCTCTTCATACAAAATGTACAAATGAGACATACAGGCTTTGAGATGGTTCCAATGCAACACTATTAAGTCAGCTGAGGTTTCTGTAGGAAGAGAAGTTTGAGCATCTCCTTTATGTCAACTGTACATATGAATGCTGTCATCAAGATGAAAAAATGTCTTGTAATACCGTATGTCCAATTACTAAAGCATGCCTTTGCCCTTATGTTCTTATGTAGGTCAAATCTTTGCTTTGCCCTCATTGACAACATCTCCTTAAATCAAAGATGAATGGTCTCTTTGTGACCATTTCAGGAGAAATTATAATAATGAAGCACTTAAAAGTAAAAAGCTAACTCTTGAGCTAGCTAGCTATTAATTACAAATGCCAATCTCTATCAGGAATTCTTTTTTATGTAAAACCGATCTGTTCTGAGTACTATTTTCATGCTAATTAGAGAGAAGCAAAGATTGTGTTATCCAATAGTGAGCACTCATTACAAGGTGTGCTGACCCCTTGTGCTTGCTCTTGGAGGTGCACTGGTAGAGCCACTCGTATTAGCAAGTACATTTAAGATATTGACGTTTTGGGTTTGTCCCAAGTAGCTGTAAGGATGACACCTACAGAATCTTCACGTTCCCATAAGGTTGTCTGTAAGTGTTCATTTGCAGCACAGAATAAATATGCTTCTGAAATAATAAGGTCTATAGTTTAAGTAAACACAGAGAAAAAAATAATTTATTGAAAAGTCTGAGAAGGGAAAAAATTAAAGACATTGACCCAGGTATTACTATGTTTTGACATTGCATCCATGAGCCAGGAAACAGGTAAATAGTTTGAATATCTCGAAAGGAGCTTTTCTTGAACGATCTTGGTTGTCAGGGAAGCTGACAGTGGCACTGAGTTTCAGGGATGCCAGCAGCCATTCTGTTGCTGACTGTCCAGTCTGTGGAGACTCTGGTCACTTTTTTTTCTCATCAAGAGAGCCCTACCAGTGCTACAGACACTGTGGGTCAAGCTGCAGCAGAAATTCAGAGTCTTTCGCAGTGCAGTCCTGGGAAGGTTGTTTTTCTGTCCCGTGGGTGTGAAGAAAAGGGGAGGTACTACAACACTTGTTGGTGGCTTTTTAAACTGGTAGAGGATTATACTGTACTGATTCCAAAGGTAGATCAGATTTATTCAGGCAGAATAAAAAGGATTAATTTTAAAACCAATTTCATTTTTGGAATAGAAATAAAACAGATAACAACTTTTATTTTGCTGAAAATATGCATTAATAAGCTTCTGAACCCTCAGAGTGAATTGGATTAATCATTTATTTGTTGCAGGACCCTTTCTTGAACTAGTTGCACATAGTTGACATGAAGGTGTAAAAGGAAATATAAAAGTTACCTAATTATCATATCGTGCCTACAATAAAGTCTTTTTAAATTCCCATGACTTGTTATCCAACCCAGATGTTCTCTTCCCTCCTTTACAAATGTCATCAGATACTTTTTCTAACTACCTGAAAGTGAGCATTTACCTAAAAAAGGTTGTCTAAAACCAGTGTCTAGAAGACTGGGATATAACCTTTTCTAGTTCCTGAATTTCCTGAGTCTCCCTTTAATTTTCTCATGCATGAGAATGAGCCTCATTTCTCTACTGACTGCTGCCCTTATGCCTCCTTTTCTGCCATTAGTGAACTAAATGTTTGGAGAATGTAATTGTAAAAATCATTCTTTAATATAAAAGGCTCTAGAGACAAATGTCAGATTTTATTTCCACTACAGATGATAATGGTACTTGATGGAACAATTTATAATATCTTAAGAGGGAGAAATAGTACTCTTTAACTGATTTGTTCATATGAAGCCATTTACTGTTTCCCTGTATGCAGTAGATCAAACTGAGTTATGCTTCCTAATTGGCTATTGATATGTGGGGGGCAATTCTAAGATGCCTATCAACACCCTCTTTAATAACCACTGATCATCAGAACGGGTCTGAGACCTTGGATAAACCAGTTGGAGACCTGCTGATATCTACTCTCATTCCCCAAGCTCCTAAAATAAAGTCATTCTGTATAAAAGAGCTATAAAACATACAGGGGAGTTTAAGGCACTACTCCTTTCCATCCTACTGAGATATGTTCTGCTTTGGAGGACTGAGGGTTTTCAAAACCACTGGGTGCTGACCTCTTGATTGCTGGTTCACCCTTACTAATGAAACTACTGCCTTGATTGTCCTAAGTGAAAAGACCTTTGCCAGGGAAAATAATCCAATGGCTACATATATGAAAGGAGTGAAGAGGTACACTTTGACATCTTCACTTTATAAATAAGCACAAAGCATGGCAGGGAGGCTTTAAAAATAGCTTTCCTCCAAGAGAAGGGAAGATGAATGCTGAAGATGAAATTTTGCCCCTGCTGAAGTCAATGGAAATTTTCCAGCTGATTTCAGTTGGACCAAGCACTGATCTGAAGCACTGATCCATTTTGAAGGGCTTACAATAGTTACACAAAGATGGAAAGGGCCTTTGAAAGTGTATTCAGTGCCCCAAGGAGGCCGGGAAATCACAAGGTCTAGAAATCAGGGAAAATGTCACAGAAGTGTCAATTATTTCAGTGTGTGCAGAATTGTTAAGGGAAGCATCCAAACCACATATGCTAATTCCTACTTTATCTTGTCATCCAAAACAATAACAAACACTTTGTGTTGGCTTGTATATATGTTTGCATCCCTATGATTTTATGCTGCTCTTGTTTTTTGGGTGCAGTCAGAGTTTCTGCTGTGTTTTACCAGTGTCAACTGATAAAGCCAAAAAAGATTTTTCTTCATTCTAAGGTGTTTATAAAATGTGCCATCACCCAGAAATTTGTAATTATTATGGACTTCTTGGAATAGTGCACTCATTGCCTGCTGAAAAGGATAATAAGAGTAAATGTGAAAAATACCTGTTTTGTTAAGGCAAGGTAGGTATTCCTGCTGGTGGTTATCAATTTAACTTGAATGAGTGTATGCTGAGTTATACTAGCTGATGATATTACTGTTGTAATATATCCTTGTTTTTATAAATGTTAAAATGGTTTTATTGCTTGCTTTACTGTTTCGCTTCATGTGTATAAATGCCATGAATGTAACACACGATTCTTCTCACCTGAGGAGCTATTCCCACACATCCCTGTAGTTCATACATACTTGTTTCTTCAAATGGCTCTTTTCCCTGTGTTTTATGGGGAAATATTGCCCTTCGCTGACTTTCCGTATAGCCCACTGATTCGTTCTCCTTAAACTAAGTGATTTTCAGACAGGGTTTGCACTATTTAACCTTAATGGAAATTCAGCAACAAACTCCCAGAATGATCTTTGAAAATTCATCCTATGGCATTTTAATTGCTTTCTACGGTTCATTCTCCCCCTAGTTCTTTTCTTTAAAGTTCTTCCCAGGGTCCATCACTATGCAGTCTCTCGGTGTTGTCCTACAAATTGTGCACACCTCCTCACTTGCACTTGTTTTACCATTTATTATTCCTAGCTTTCCTCAAAATGTTGTAAATTTGGAAGGAAAAAAATACTTTTTTCCGCTGTTCATCATTTTCTGCTTTGAAATAAGATGGAATTTTTTTGAAATGACAGGAATCAAGTGAGAGGAAACAAAAAAGGAAATCGAATTGGCAGAGAGAATTCAATTAGAATTAAAGTTCTAATAATATAGGAATATCCCCGTGCACACAAATCTATATCCCTATAGTTATCTTCTCTGACAACTCTCTTGATTTAATAACCCACTGTTCACACTACAGCACACGTGCTCTGCCTGTATTCCTGAGGAAGAGATTATGCATGTTATTAATGATGTTGTGTCAGACAAGGCTGGATATGTTCACTTTTTACGTGCCTGGCTTCCACTTGCAAGAATCCAATTATTTTTAGCAACTAATTACTTACCCTGTAACCATGACAGTGAAAGATCACAGCTGTGGTTTCTGCAATATCACGGAATCTTTTGTAAACAAATTTTATCCTGGTCATTATCACACTTCTGAGCAGGTTTTTGGCTGTGGTTTGGCTGGAAAGGTTCTTCCACCTGAAATCCAGCTCACCCCTAAATGTGTGATGGGCACCACGGAAGTACACAGTTATTTATTAATTCACTGTATCCTAACTCCAGTGATTTCAGTAAAAATAGTAGAAATTATAGTTGTGGAAATGGTATATCACACACCTCCTCTCAGGAGTACTTGAGATCAAGTTCATCTCTGCACCCTTGGCCATGTTTCCTGTACATGACTTTGGACAATTCACTTGTTGTGCCTTGGCTGTGTTTGACAGGTAAGGAATTCACATTTCCCTGGTACAGAGGGATTTTTTCTTTTTAGCACGAATAAGAAGTCAGACACTACAGCCTCCACCATGAGGAAAGGCTGAGACTATTGGGGGTCTTTTAGCCCAGAGAAGAGAAGGCTCTGGGCAGACCTTCTAGCTGCCTTCTAGTACTTAAAGGAGGCTACAGGAAAGTTGGGGAGGGGATCTTTACCAGAGAGTGCAGGGACAGGATGAGGGGTAATGGTTTTAAGCTGAAAGAGGGGAGATTTATATGAGATCTTGGGAAGAAATGTTTTGCTATGAGGGTGGTGAGGTGCTGGCACAGGTTATTCGGAGAAGTCCATCCCTGGAGTTGTTCAAGGCCAGGTTGGATGGGGCTTTGAGCAACCTGATCCAGTGGAAGTTGTCCCTCCCCATGACAAGCGGGTTGGAACTACACGATGCTTGAAGGTGCCTTTTAACATAAACCATTCTATTTTATATGATTCTATGATCTGTGATCTATGATGCCTCATCGCTCAAATGGAAGAGTGCTTCAACACTTCAGCTTTAATTTTTGTATTGCTAATCTGGGAAGTAATAGGAATGCTGTAACGATTAAAGGACATTTATATAGAAAAAGATCCAAACTCCCACTCTGTTTCCAGTCTCTAGTTACTTAGAAGTTATGACTGGACTTTTTAGGATTGCACTTAGGAACTGCTTGTGAATATCTGTAGACTGTAAACATGGAGGGTAGAAGCAGGAGAATGAAAATATAATTTGCCTTCAGAATCAAAGCACTAGAAATCCGATTTTTTGTTAACACTTCCAAAAACCAGCTATTAATGTTGCTTCTCAAGACTGTTTCGTATTTGCAACTGTGAGCTCGGTGCAACTCAAAGTGAGTTCTGTCATCCTTAATTGTTTATAAAAAAGATGAAATGATAAATAATAGGACTATAGACTTGAAACACGCTTGAGTGACTTCTGATAATTTCCCCAGAGAAAAAAATCTATTATGTAAGGGATTAGAAGATTTAAAAAAGGGTGAATTACTGTGTAAGTAATTTTTCAAGAAGGGGAAAATGTTAAAGAAATGCTTAAGACTTTCATATACTAGAATTTTGCTAAACTGTTTACAGCCAACCATTTCTTAAATTACCTCAGCAGAAACTTTTCTGAGTTTCTGGTAAGAACTAAACATCAGCAAAGAAGTAAGCACAATACTCTGAAATTCATTAATAGGTTATATCTTGTCGTTGTGAAATACAAGGTGAAGTCAAATTTGGTAAAGGGCAATTTTTTAATTCTGAAGGTAAATAGAATAGAAAAGAAATTACACTATGCCTTTTGTTTGAAGAAAACAAAAGGAGGAAAGCATAGATGCCTTTGAAAATTAAATTTGAGAGTAAGCAATAGAAATCCAGAAGCAATGATATTTAGAAAACATAGTTTTCAAATCTTTTTTATGTATCATGAATTTCATGACACGGTTCTTAGGTAGAAAGCTGAAGTAACTGCAGGTTTCTTAGTGGATATTTTTGAGAACATATGAAATGCAAATGAGTTTCTAGACATCCATCAGAAGAAAATCTGAATATTTCTCTTTAAAAGTCAGACAGAAGAGAAATCCCAAGGAATTCTAGACCAGCAAGCTTAACTCCAGTCCCTGGAACAATACAGGAACAAGTAGTCAATCAAACTATCTGTAAACACTTAGAAGATAATAACAGGGTGATTTGCAGCCAAAATTGTGCCAAGCCCTCTAAAATCCTACTATGACAGTGTAAAGGTCATCTGTATTTGATTTAGGAGGGCATTTGGCACTATATCTTAAATTAACTTTTTCTTCAGAATATGGTCTAAACCAACCTACTGTTATATGGGTGCAGGACTGGTTGAAATATCGTTTGCATCGTGATCATCAATAGATCACTGTCATTGGAATCCCCCACTAAACTACCACTCACTTACCAGTCTTCAGAGTACAGTGAATTCGAATCTAATGTAGAAAATATGCTTATCTGACTTGTAAATGTCACTACGCTGTGTAGGGCTACCAGAAGGAAATGGTGGAAGACATGATTAACCTGAGCTTGACCAAATTATCTCAACAGACTGGAGTAACAGCCTTAAAAAAATTACATTGTATTTCAGTAAATACAAACACATTTTTATCTGTAAGTGTGAATAAGCAGGGGGTTTGGGTACATATAAGAAACAGTAGACTAGACAGTCATTCTAGGCTATTTGTTCACAAGCTCAGTACAAATTAGAGTCACACAGTTAAAAGAAAAGACAACTGGTCTCTAGAAATATTTCAAGAAGAGTGATATGTTTTGTTAGACATGTGAAACAATCCTTCAGTTTTGACCACAACTGACAGAAAAAAGTAGGTTTTGTGTAGGAGAGACTTTGTCTGATATTAAGCCATTGAAATGGTATACGTAGGCGTCTTCACGTTCATTTGGGTTGTTTCTATTCTGCTCAAACTACAGGTAGACCACACAGCAGAGGGAACACTGGGAGCACATCGTGTCATGCTGAGGTAGATCTTTACTCTCTAATCAGGTGACAGACATTCTAGGCTACCTCAGCCATCTGAGATGTATATCCAATGACTGTAATGGAAGCCATGAGTACTGTTCATGTGGATTAGTGTTTACAGTCTTCAGAACAGTCAAGAGCTTCTTCCACATCAGCTGTGGACAGGTAAAGGTGGCTCAAAGAGTGGCAAGACAGGCTTAGGTTAGAAATCAGAGTTACACTTCAGTGACACTTGTAAGGCATTTGGTAATGCTGATATGGTTTGAGATTGTCTATGGTGTTTTGCCTGGCCTCCACCACCTTTACAGAAAGGTGAAAGCCTTCTATGTCTTCTATGTCATATCTGTCAGTCCATGTGGATATCTTGGACACCTCAGAGTACCTCAAAAAGTGCTAAATAATTATACTTCAGTAACTGAGCTGATATTCCCCAGAAAGTTAAGTCTTAGCAATCCCTAAAGAAAAAATAAAGTCTCATGGGGAAGGTGAAGGTGCATGGAAGAAGATATTATGGAGATAACCTATAGATTTCATGGCTAGACATTCCTAGAGAAGAGGTTAGGGAGACACCTGGTTATAAAAAGATGTATCAGGGTTTATGCTGCCTTGTGGCAGAAAGAATGTGTAGTTGACTTGAGATTTCTTCCAGCCTTACTCTCTGTGCTGCTGTGTATAGTACGGAACATGCACGTTGTTTCCTCTGTTGTTTTGGAAATGAGCTACAGAACATCTGATTGTTCACTTACCAGCTCGAATGTAGTGTAAGCTGACTGATTGCAAAATCTGTGCACTGCCATTCATACTTGTTCTTTTTTACTTTCTCCTCAGTCATGTCTCATTGTGACAGTCTCTGTTTGGGTTGTCTAAGTATGTGCAAACTCTCTTTTTATAAGAAGGCAATGAATTGTTAAGAGAAAGTACATACATTTTGTCTGTCATCTGTAAATCCCTGCATATCTGCCTATTACTTGCCAGCCCTGTGGCTCTTATTCTGTCTACATGCCTATATATAGTGCTTTCATCTTCTTAGTCCACCTAACATTATTTATCATTTCCTACAGTGATCACTCCTTGCTCTTCCCATCTCTCAAAACTGTTAATAAAATCTTCCCCATTGTAGTATCCCTTCTTTCACTAAAAATAAGAACTTAATGCAAAAGACAAAGCAAGATGTGGACACCTGCTCTGTTTCCCTGTTACAGGTACTTTTTTCACTCTTTTACTTCTTTATAAACTACTTTGATATAATTTGAATATGAGGGATGTTATGAAAACCCAAAATGTCTGCTGTAGTTTTCTATGGTATCATCTTTCATGATGGCTGACATGATCTATAATTGACTCCTGTCACTGTTACTTCTATAAACAATGAGAAACCTTTGGTTCATAAAATCATTGCAACTTACAGATGCCTAATGAGGCAGTTTCTTTGCTGTGATTGAAGATTTTTGGAGATTTTTGGGTTAAAAAATGTTATAACAAGTTCTCAATAGAGGTCTAATTACAAAGCAAGTTAAAAGCATGCCAAAAATATAATCTGTTAAAACCCTTTTTCTCACTTGAATACTTATCCAACTTTTTTAATATACCAATGTTGCATTAAAAAAGGAAACCTAAACAAATAAAAAAAATCCAACCAAACTAAAAAGATGACAAAAATACTTTTCAGATAATGTACCAGTGCTTCAATTAGATCAGTAAAACAGCTACTGAGTCATCAAAACTTTTTCTGATACCCATGGTAAAAGAATTTATGCAGCATACTAAAAAGCATTTTTTATTTTATCTTATTTTATTTTAATGTAATGAAATTTATTATTTATTTTACTATTGCACTCATTTTGTAGCCCTGAAGCATTTTGCAAATACACAGAGTTTGTGCCATTTAATTTTTAAAATGAATTTGAGACACGCTGAAAAATTTGCAAATATTAATTTTCTGAATCAAATCATACGCCAAAGTGAAGTGATCTGGTTGGAAACCCCTCTTTCATATACCAAGGAAAAGGAGTCAATAACATCAATTTATGGGATTTTTTTTAAAGGCTAATTTCAAACTAGATATTTTGTTTCTTTAAATTTTGAAATTGGAAATAAACTTTAAAAACTTATTGTATACAGTTCAAAGCCATATGGTAGTAATGTTCTCATTATCACTGCATGTAGGAAGTATACAGATTTATCTTCCTATTTTTTCTGAAAGAACAAACCAAAGCATGACTTAATTTTGTAATATTTTCTGTTATCACAGTACCTTCTCTATTTCTGTATCTATTCCAGAAGTACTGAAAAAATAAAACCATAATCCCTCTATATTAAGACTTTATGCAAATAATAATAAAGAGAACAAGAGAAAAACCTACCCTTACGGGTAATCTTATTTTACCATTCAGTGCAAAACACAATGTGGAGCAAAAAGAATTATTTGTAATGCTTCCTTTAAAGCCATTTGGGGTTTGGTTTGGTTTGGTTTGGTTTTTCCCCAATGAACTACTCCCCTCCCACTGTTTTTTTTTTTTGTGAAGCTTTGTCATCTGACTGAGTAATGCAACAGCTGGGTGCTAGATCCATGATTGCAGTATATCCGTCTGCGTTTTAGTGCAGTGACAGCTGATTCTGGTTAGCACCAGCCACGCTGGAATTAAAATCACTCAACATCACAGTATCACAGTATCACAAGGTTGGAAAAGACCTCTGAGATCATCGGGTCCAGCCTATGACCCAACACCAACACCTACTCGTCGTCTAAACCATGGCACTAAGCGCCTCATCCAATCTGCTTTCAAAAACCTCCAGGGACGATGACTCCACCACCTCCCTGGGCAGCGCATTCCAATGACCAATCACCCTTCCAGTAAAGAAGTTTTTCCTAATATCAAGCCTAACCTTCCCTGACAAAGCCTGAGACCATGTCCTCTTGTTCTGTCACTGGTCACCTGAGAGAAGAGACCAACCCCTGCCTGCCTACAACCTCCTTTTAGGTAGTTATAGAGAGCAATAAGGTCTCCCTTGAGCCTCCTCTTCTCCAGGCTAAACAACCCCAGGTCCCTCAGCCACTCTTCATAGGGCTTGTACTCCAGCCCCTTCGCCATCTTCGTTTCTCCTCTCGACACACTCCAGCATCTCGACATCTGTCTTAAACAGAAACATCTTCTCTTCCAGTCATCCTTTTGATTGGCTTTACCCCTTACACTGAGCCCCTCGACATAAGCAGCTGGACTGAGCTACAGTTCTTTATTCATCAGTATGATGTGGAGCACGAATGGATGAGGGGAAGCTGTACACACAACTGAAGAGAGAGAGGTGGGGATAGAGGAGTTTACCTTTTCCTGAGGTCTTTCCTGACAGACGGAGTGGGATCCTTTGCTATCAGACCCAATTGCAAAATACCTTCAACAGATATCATGAATAATGGCCCATATATTAAAATTCCTCCTGATATGACTACTTAGCTCAGCAACTCCCTCTACAAATACCAGGAGTCCTCCCAAGGAGTGTGGATAGGTTGCTGAAGGTTTCGATGTTGCAGTCTGATTGATGTTTCGGCACTAAAAGCAGCATTCATCCCATTCCTCTAAGTTGTGCCATGTGAGCTGGTTCATATGTTTAATCATATTTTTACATACAGGAAAAAATTCAGGGCAGGTACGTGAGCAAAAATTGCCCTAGCAGGTGAGCAGTGACAAACAAGAAAATAAGGTAAATTTGGAAGGCAAAAGTCCTGGGAGTTATGGATGAATAACTGGGTTTTTTCTGCTGTCATTTTCCTCTTGACTGTGCCCCAAATGACGCACCAGATAAGAAATTATGTATGTGAAACCTTGGCTGAATCTTTAGGAAATTGCATCAGGCAAGGCAAAGCAGGTTACAATTAAGTATCATTGGACTTGATGATCTCAAAGGTCTTTTCCAATCAAGCAATACTATGATTCAATGAATAGTAACTACACAAAGCCAGAGAGGATCAAACTTGCCCCTTTGAAGGTCCAACAGATTTGGTACTGATTTCCTTTGTCTCCTTAATGTGGCAATCCAGGTTATTCAGAAGCAGATCAGATCCCATTGAAACTGTATCTGACTTGTGCTTGCATGAACCTTCAAAAAAAGACTGAAACCCACAAAATATTAATAAACTGTGAGCCATATTCTGCATCTCCTGTGCCTCCTTCAGCACTTCGCCCAAGAAGCTTAACTGCTGAAATCATAAAATTAATTATTACTTAAGAATTTCTGTGTAATACTCCAATCTTAATGTTTGAACAAAAAGCCTTTAGTGTTTTGAATGCATATTTAAACAGCAAAACATAAATTTTTAAATAATATCCACAGCAGATGACAAATGTGTCTTCTTGTTGTGATAACTTCAGATCTCTAAATTAAGGATTGTGGTTTGAAGTAATACTAATATTTCACATATAGAGGGGCCTTTCATCTACAAGGATATAAAGTTCTCTTTCATGGCACAGGCATATACACACAGGTGTAATTGCAAATACAGAGTTTGATTCAGCGGTCATTCAAGTAAATTGAGGTTATTGGTTCTTCTGCAATACTGATAATTCAGAGTCCCCAGCCAGCAAGCTGTGCTGTGCATGCATGAAAGGATACAAGAAATACAGGCTGTTCAGAAGGGACAGGTAGGGAAGGAGGAGTGGAGGTGTTGCCCTCTACATCAAGAAATGGGTAGTGAAGAGCTATCTCTGAAGAGGAGCCATGAGCAGGTTGAAAGCCTATGGGCAAAATCAGAGACTGAGGCAACAAAGAGTACCTTGTGGTTGGTGTCTACTACAAGGCCACACAAGGGGAGCCTATTGATGAAGCCTTCTTACTCCAGCTACAGGATGCATTGCACTCCCCGGCTCTCATCCTGCTGGGGGAATTCAAGCACTCCAACATCTGCTGGAGAAGTAGCACTGCGAGCCATAGGCAAACCAGAAGACTACTGGAATGCATTGAGGATAACTTCTTAAGCCCTACAGTACTTAAATAATATTCATCCCCCTCAGAGGGGACATGATACCAGACCTAATGGTCACCAACACAAGTGAGCTGATCGATAATGTCAAGATGATGCAGTAATCAAGCACTGGTGGAGTTCGCAGTATTGAGGGATATACGTCAGGCAAAGAGTAAAATCAAGCCCCTGAATGTTAGGAAAGAAAACCTCAAGCTGTTCAAGATGCTATCCAGTAAAACCCTGGGAAACTGCCCTCAGGGTCAAGGGAGCAGAATGGAACTAGGAAATCTTTAAGGATGCTTTCCACATAGCACAAGAGCTCTAAGTCCCAGAGGCTGTGGTATTCAAAGACTTTTCTGCCTCAGTGTCCCTAACAATCTCTCTTCCCACATCTCTTAAGATTAACTGCAAGACAGGGACTGGAGGAACAAGGTCCTTCCCATTGTAAGAGAAGATGAGGAAAATGAATGTACATAAGTCTATGGGACTTGACAAGATGCATCTCAGAGTCCTGAGAGAATAGGTTGATGTAGTTGCCAAGCGATTCTCCATGATATTTGAATAGTCATGACAATCAGATGAAGTCTGAAGGAACTACTGACACATCAGTTTCACTTCTGGTAGAGAGGATCATGCAATGATGTAATGGTTTTAAACTAAAAGAGAGTAGATTTAGAATGGACACAAGGAAGACCTTTTTTTTTTTTTTTTAAATGAGGATAGTCAAACACTGGCTACAGTTGCCCAGAGAGGTGGTAAATGCCCCATCCCTGTAAACCTTCAAGGTCAGATTGGATGGGGCTCCGAGCCACCAAATCTATTTGAAGATGTCCCTGCTTATTGCAGGAGGGTTGGACTAGATGTTTTTAAATGTCCCTTTCAACAAAAACTATTCTATGATTCTATGATGATTCTGTGAATAATCCGAAAGGAAGCTAAAGATTGAAAGGGCTAGAAGAGAACTGTCCTTGTCTAATGTGTAGATAGCAGAGGCATTGAGAGATTTTATGGAATCTGGAGCTAAAAAGGAATCTTTGCTTTTCATGTCTACTTACTAATAGGACTTGAAAAGTTTAAATGAATTTTCAAGCCAGAAAATATGAGACCTATGTCCCAAACCATTCATGCTGGAATGTTGGGTGGGGTTAATTTTATCAACGTTCTGCCTTACATCTTTTTTCTTTTGCAGTCAATATCGGACTCACCTATGCTTTGGGACTTTGTGGGTTTTAGCCGTCTTTCTTACTCGACAATTCTTCCGCAGCAGCTCTGCAGCTTAGAGTCAAGAAATTCTCTTACCCACACTGCAATGGTCCTTTACTGTATAACTTCTGTGGAAATTTTTCATGTTGATAATTGGCCATTGGTTTGCAAACTATTCAACTGTTGATAAAAAAAACTCTCTTTCTATAGCTTAATTAGAGTAACTGTAACAAAATTCTGACATAAAATATCAAGCAGATTCTATAAGATATCTTTTTTTAATACCAGTTATACTTAACTTCTAGTCATCCATAAACTCACTTACCTTTCCTCTTCTTCTGTAGTATCAAGACAGCATTGATGAAGAGTTATTGATTTTCATCTAAAAAATACTATGAATGGTGGAAAGTATATTGAATGAGTATAAGCCAAGAACTCTAACATATTAGAGGTATATAAAGCTGTTATTTGTAGCCCCTCGATTTAAATGCAATGCAAGAACTAGATATTTTAAAAAGGAAAGTTTGTATGGTGAATTTTCACCAGGGACACTTTCACACCCTAGTCCATGATACTACAAGCTAAGCAGTGACGGCGTCATAAAGTTTTGCTGCCTTTTCAGAGAGATATTATTGCTGAAGCTCTGGTTGTAATATACTGGAGGTAAAATAACTTCAATGTAGAACACACAACTATCCAAGCAGATCCTACATTCTAATAGAGTGCAAGGAAGGGAGGCATGGCTGCTCAAGAAATCATGCTAAAACATGCCAAAACCACAAACGCATAAACAAATTTTACCTAATAGTTCCATATAGGCTACAGTAGAGTTTGAGGTGAGGAAAGGTACTGAAGACTTCAAACAAAAGCAGCATGCCCTGGATGTGGTGAATACAAAAGTAGTAAAAGATAAAATGCTACAGTTTACATGTTGAAAAATATTTCTTTTCTGTAAAAAAAGACAGTAATTTTTCTTAGGGTTCTTTATTCACCTATGCACCCCCAGCTTTGAGCCAAACATGCACACAACAGCAATGTATCCTCAAACAAAAGACTTGCAACGCTGATAAATTAACCTAACTCCAGATAACTACAATAGGGTGTCTGCATCACAGCGTTTTCTCAAAGCTCTGATTATAGTCAATGAAGAGCTGGTCAACGGAATTTATATTGAACCAAATGTAGGTGCCTGTTGAATGAGATGTATCACATCCTGAAGTCATTGCCTTCACAGTTATCTATGACAGGAAACCAGAGACTTTTCTTGGATGTACACTATAGACACTAACTCCTGAAAATCCTTATTTAGTATATTTTAGTCATACTGATTTTTCATTTAAGATCTTTCTTCCACTCTAAGCAATTATATGACCCATCCAGGTTTCAGATTCTGGTTCACGGTTACTCCATAAACAAGACATTAATGGGTAATTTTAATTCACTAGACATGGTAAAGTTTAATCTGTAAAATATATATTGGAGAAGTCGGTGTATTTCCATCCATTTATGCCTGTACCAAGGAAAATATCTCAGTGTCCAACATTGTTATTCAGGATATGCCTCTTGTGGCCAGTGTAGACATCAGTCTTATAAGATTGCCTTGTAAAGCAGCTATGTTAAAAAAGGCTTGATTCTCATCACCCATTAAGTCAGTACTTACTCCCCTTCAGTCGACAGAGACAGGATAGTGTAAAATTTATAGGGAGATGGAATTCTAAAGAATAAACTTTATTCATATTCTATAAGTTGAATGTCTCATTTGTTTTAGTGAAAAAAAGGGAGTATAAATAGATTGATGAGTAAGGGAGTGAATAAAAGGAATCTGATTTTAAGTTGTCCTACAGTTCACCAAGTCTAGTTAAAACTGAATGCAATTATAACTTCATAAAATATTTTGGGGGCATTGTATAACTTGGGCAAAAATGGCAAATCAAAGCCACACACATTTAATATAGTACAAATTCATACCAATTACGAAAGAGCTTTCACCAGGCCTTATTGTGACTTAGCTATTATTTATGTCATCTTCACCTTTATTTGAAATTAACTTCATATTAATTAGCTAACTGAATGCCTATAATCATTAATATGTAGCTTGCACACGTGATATTTTAATGTGTTTTTGAAAAATGAAAATTGTTAAATGGAAGTAGTAAAGGCTACTTGTTCTTTTTCAGTCCAGGAACTGTTCTCCAAAAGTTGTTGTTTCCCACTGTCCTCCTCTCCAAAAAAGAAATATTAACACACTTTTACATTCATTTGGTCCATTTTTATTCATTAGTCTTCTAACAAATACATTGAATACTTGGATAAGGCTATAAGCAACCTGAACTAGTGGAAGGTGTCCCTGCCCATGGCAGGGAGATTGTAACTAGGTGATCTTTAAGGTCCCTTCCAACCAAAACCATTCTATGATTCAATGAACCCTCTTGTTGACTTTTCTTTGAACTAAAGAAGTAGATATATTCTTTTTTTCTGACAGTAATTTACAAGAAGTATGTAAGACTTTTCTCACTCTAGCAAAACGAATGTGAGAATTTAGTGGGCATATGAATTGTATTGCAGAATGAGGTATGAGTGAGTACAATACCTTCATTGCACAGCAGGTGAGATATTAAGTCCTGGAAAAGACAGTACCGTATTTGGGAAAAAAAAAATTGAATTGAAAGAAAATTAAGTGGCATCTAAGCTGGAAATGATAGTTGGCTCATATCGCAGAATGTCTGTGAATGTTGTTTTAGGGATTTTCAAGTCTGCAACAGACTTTGGTTGTTAAAAGCCATGGAAAACAGGTAAAAATTGAAAAAATTCAAAGTCAGTAAACTGCAAGAAGCAATGTAAGGAAAGGGATGAATTGTTGTGGATAGTGAGAGAACAATTAAATTTCTGATGAAAGCATGAAATACAAAAGATACAAGCTCCACCGTCGGTCACTGACTAGATAAACAGTGTGTGTGTATCAGAGCAACATAACCTAAGAAAAGTCAGAGTTGGTCAGAAAAAAAGGCTCCACCTTGCTCAGCATCCTGTTTTCAACAGTACCACCTTCCTACAGACAGTGTTGTAAAACGAGGTGTTTACCAAATGTACCATTTAACAGGAGTGTCTTGAGCAATTTAGCTCACTCAGGGTAGAATTAAGTTCAAGATTTAGATGTTAAAGTGTAAATACCCGTAGGAGAGCAGGTTCTGCATGATAATCAGGAAAGATATACTCACTAAGATAAAAAAGACTAGACAGAATTTAACTGGGACAGCCAGTCACTATCTGGCTGTTTAGGATGAACTGTTTCAGTTTCCAGGTCCCTGTGAGTACATGGACCAGTGCTCTTCTGAGTATCACAAGAGCCCTGACACCTCATGCACCAGTTGACACCAGTAAGTAAAGCTCTAAATATAGATGTCTTCACATACAGCTCACTCCTGCTTATAGGTAATGCCTGTGGACCCTGTCTAGCTATGTGGTTATTAATGAGAAATACAGTTCATGTCCTGATAGAAAAGTTTAACTTTGGTGATGCTCATGCCTGTTCAATCACCAATGCTTCCTTGAGTTCAGAGGTGTAAGTTCATCCTAGAAGCAATGGCTATAGTCTGAAAATAACCTTCTGTACATGTTTCTGCTTAGCAGGTAACAAGCAGAAAGTAGTTGCTTATTACTTGCTATTAGGACTGGACAGAACACTCCATAGGGCTGGACATCTGCTTAGGGGTGTTAGACCGTAGTTTGTTATCAGGCATTACTATTTTTGCATGCTTCTCCCAGAAGACTTCCAGACACCCTGGCCACAAGAGTAGGTTACTTCTTGAAAACAAGACAGCTTTCAGTCTGTGATGCACAAGTCATGCCACCGAATCTGGGCCATGTGGATATTTGCTGTCTAGTCTAAACTAATGGTTGAATTCCGTACACAACGGAAAGGGAGAAGTGCCAGCAGCAAGAGATTCATCTCTGCCTGAGAGACCTATTTTAGGATGGGATACAGGAAACAGGAGCTCACACATGCTTCACTTTTTACAAGTCAGCCTGTCTGTTTGTCCTAGGACTATCATTATGGTCTCTGCTTTATTACATTAACTCAGCAAAAGCATACATGTGTGTCAAGTGCTTCAGTGAATAGACTTAAGCACATGATTAACTTTAAGAGTGTGCTTAAGTACTTCGCTAAATCAGGGCTTCTATGTTTTCCCCTCTCAGTACATCTGGTTGATTTGCATATATTTTCCATATAAAGAAGTTCATATTCAAAGCAAAATGAAACTATTTCCATGCTTGCATATTCAGTTAGCTGAAGCTAACTTAGGCAATTCCCTTTCAGTCCCTCTCCCCTATCCCACAAATTTTGAGCTGCTTGTTCCAACAACTGCATGCACTGTGCCAGAAGGCCTTTATGGGCAGCCATTTGGTGAACTGGACTAAGGCAACATTTAAACTGAAGAATATGTATAGTTTTGGTGAGCTGTTTTATTCTGGATTAGTTTATGATATGTTATGCAACCTGTTTGCACAAACTGTTGAAAAAACAGATACAGGGACATTTGATCAGATTTGGAAGGTGATTAAACAGGCATCAGCCAAAGAGATGCACATGAAACTGTTAATTTGCAATATTTTGTGCTGTGATAGATTCAGAAGACATTGGGTTACATCATCCTTGCAGGATACAGTTTTTTGTATTAAAAAAAATTGTATTTCGTTTTTCAAAGAACATGGTAAAAATCCATAGGTTCATTTTCAGCTACATCTCTAAATTAAAAAACAAGTAAAGTATCACGCAGATCTTCTTGTAATTTTTTTAATAATTTGATATCACATGTAATGAGAATGAAGTATAAGAGAAGTCCTATTTGGAATCAAATTAAGTCTAATTCCGAAAAGTTATTTTTATTTTTCCAGTGTTAGGTGAACCAGTTTTCCCATAACAACAATTTTGTTGTGTTATCAACGACAGGAGAGCAAAAAATGAGCATTCCTAACAGTTAATTTCTACCTCAGGTCACATGTGACATAGCTGAGAAAATAAATCACTGCAGAAAATAAAGAGCATTTGGCAGCGGTAACCAATGTCAGCTGGATCAACAAAATATTGTTGTATTGGGACAGTTCATGATGGCTTAGTAGGACTAAAGACCTTAAACTCTCTGCTGACTCTGTAGGACAACACACAGCTCTGCCTGGTTTCAGTTACTACAACTACAGTGTTGCCCACCCATAGACTGTCTTTAAAAAATAATCTAACAGGCAAATGTCCTCTGCTTTTGATAAAAACGCTGATCCTTGTGCAATTTCCTTGCTGTCAAAAAGAAAACCAACAAGATTAGACAAGGTTAGACGTGAAGCTGATGAGAAAAATATTGTTCAGTCCCAGTAATTAATTTATGGTCTAATAGCGTAAGACTGCTTAATGTTTTACTTTCCTATCAATTAAAAACCAAAAATTCTTCCCCAGTGGCACAAGAACCTGCTTTGTAACCTCATTTAGGTGAGATGTGGAACTCAAACTATTTGTATAGAGCCGTTACACTGTTAATAATTTAGTTCTCGAAAGTATCTGTAAGAAACTTATTAGATCTAATTCCCTCAGGAACCTGTGGTATTGAATAGGAACTGTGTAGGAATTGTGTTTCTTCATTTACTAGATATTATCTCATATATATTAACATTTGTCTTAACCAAGGGCAATTCATGCCTGACCACTCTAGTGGCCTTCTACTATGGATTGACTACTTCAGTGGACAAGGGAAGAGCTACGGATATTATTTATATGGATTTCTGTAATTCCTTTGACACAGTCCCTCACAACATTCTTCTCTCTAGATTAGAGAGATGTGGATTGATGAGTGGACTGTTTGGTGGATGAGGAATAAATTGAACGGTCACATCCAGAGGGTAGTGGTCAATGCCTCAGTGTCTAGATGAAGATCGGTGATGAGAGGTAATCCTTAGCGATCCATATTGGGACCAGTACTGTTTAATATCTTCGTCAATGACATTGACAGTGGAATCAAGTGCACCCTCAGAAAGACTGAAGATGACACCAAGTTGATTGGTACAGTTCACACACCTGGAGGATAAGATGCCATCCAGAGGGATCTGGACAAGCTTGAGAGGTGAACCCGTGTGAATCTCATGAGGTTCAACCAGGTCAATGCAAAGTCTTTCACCTGGGTCAGGGCAACCACCACTGTCCACACAGGCTAGGGAATGAAGGGTTTGAGAGCAGACAAGAGGAAAAGGATTTGGGAAACCTGGTGGATGAAAAGCTGGACAGGAACCAGCAATGTGTGCTCACAGCCCAGAAGGCCAAGCATATCCTGGGCTGCATGAAAAGCAGCATGGCCAGCAGGTCAAGAGAGATGATTTTGACCTTCTCTGCTCCGCTGAGACCCCACCTATAGTACTGTATACACCTCTGGAGTCCTTAGCAAAGGAAAGACTTGGACCTGTTTGACTGGGTCCAGAGCATGGTCACAAAAATGATGAGAGGGATGAAACACCTCTTCTACGAAGAAATGCTGAGAGAGTTGGTGATGTTCAGGCTGGTGAAGTAAAGGCTCCAGGGAAACCTTATTGTGGCCTTTCAGTAATTAAAGGGGGCCTGCAAGAATGATGCACACAATTTTTTAGCAGGGCATGCTATGATAGGACAAGGGATAATGGTTTTAAAGTAAAAGAGGGGAGATTTAGATTTAGAAGTTCTGAGTGACTCTATCTCCCCCACAACTATGACATAACTTTTAGTAACTGGCAAAGATAGCAGGGCTTTGTGTTTGATTAATGGATTATAGCAAGTAAAACCTGGGAATATTCTTAACTACTTATAATTGCTCTCAGCTGAATGGGACTCAGATATTTTTAGGCATCATTTTTAATCATTTTTTTTACCAATTAGTTATGTGTATTATAATATAGCCCAAATGATCTGGTCTGCATGTTTAGCTCTTTTGTAGCATACACAGTAGAAAGACTAACACAAATTTTCTACAATCATAGGTCAGAGTCTAAGGAGAAGCTATGTGTGGAAAAAGGAGGCTGATTGATTAAACTATATATTCTTTCTATGTGGTTTCCAAGCAAGATGATAAGCAGATAATGGACAAAGTATTTTAAGCCTTAATTACTGTCTACAAACCCATTTTAGACAAAGCCTACCAAAGAAAATCATGTAAGGATTTCCTGATTTTTTTCTTCACCCAACACTTTTATAGCTCATGATGCAGAAAGAGTGGAATTGATTTGAACAGAAATAGTTTGACTTCTTTATCTGATAATGGGGTCCAGTGGAATGGTTGTTGTCACAATATTAGCATTTACGAACCATTACCTACAATCAGCCAAGGTAACCTAGGCTTTTTTCTGCTTTTTAGATATAAACAACTGCCTTGGTTTATCATTTACTGTAGTTTTGTACTTAAGGGAAATCATTGTCCATACATGAAACCTCTGGGAAAATAAGTTACAAAGATAGCTGAATAACATCCCTATTATTGTATCTTATCATATAACTAAGCTTGTAGAATTATTGACTAAATCTCAGTGGGTTCTTCATTTTTATTTCCACAGCATGCAGAATTTATCCCCCTTTTCTTATTTAATTACCTCTTGTTGTATTTATGCTGACATTATTATGAGATGATAGAAGAATTAAGAGTAGTGTCAATTACTTTCAAAGATAATGTAGTTAATCTATGTGGATAATGGAAAAGGTGTTTGAAAGACATATTGTTCAAGAAAACAATTAGCACAGGCACCTTAGCCCCAAAATGGGTTATCTTTTGTAAATCCTTGAGTCATAGTAAACAAACCGAGTTAACACATCATTATTTAGTTCACCTCAATTAGAGCACAAAGCAATTGCTAAGAATATGATTTACATGAAACAACATGCAGTGTAAGCTGGTATTAACTTCCAACAATGCATATCACCCTGAGCAGAGAAAGAATCAGAAGGGCACTTATATACTGTGGAAAGGGAGGCAAAATGTGTAGTGTTGAGTCTGCTTGAATCAGCTGAGTACTGCATTCAGTTCTGGAGTCCTCAACACAGGAAGGACATAGATCTGTTGGAGTGAATCCAAAGGAGGCCACAAAGATGATCAAAGGTCTCGAGCATCTCCCATATGAGGAATGACTGAGACAGTTGGGCTTGTTCAGCCTAGAGAAGAAAAGGCTCTGGGGAAACCTTACAGCAGCTTTCTGGTACTTAAAGGGGCTACAGGAAAGCTGGGGAGGAGCTCTTTATCAGAGTGCAGGGACAGGATGAGGGGTAATGGTTTTGAGCTGAAAGAGGGGAGATTTAGATGAGATATTAGGAAGAAATATATTCCTGTGAGGGTGATGAGGTCCTGGCACAGGTTGCCCAGAGAAACAGTGAATTCCCCATCCCTGGACATGTTCAAAATCAGGTTAGATGGGGCTTTGAGCAACCTGATCCCGTGGAAGGTGTTCCTTCACCATGGTAGGGGATTTGAAACTGGATGATCTTTAAGGTCCCTTCCAACCCAAACCATTCTATGATTCTGTGACTGATTTCTCTTACAGAGCAGAGTTCCTTTGAGTTTCTCTGAAACTTCCATATGGCAGTAAAGTCATGCAAAACACTACAGTATGAGCTGCTAAGTGCAGCAAATATGATTTTTCTGTGGTAGCAAAACCTAACTGTAGATTGGCTCATATTTGAGATTAAAAAAAATAAAAACTTTGACCTAAAAGGTTGGCTATTTTGTATCAATTATTTTATCTTCCTATCCACCCACAAAAACATTCAACATCTGTGAATCAGTGCAGCTAGAACTTTATGATAGCACAAGTACTTCTGTAGTGGGAAAAAGTCAGACAGTGCACTCCAGAAAATATGAATGAAGAGTTGTCAGCAGGACGATGTCAAGCTATAGCAAAGCATGCAGATCAGTGAGGCAAGGCAGGTGTTACCTCTTCAGAAATGAATACTGGTCAAAAAATCAACATTCATGTTTCGTAGATATTTCACATTCATTGAAGAAAGAATATTTATCTTGTCAATGCTACATTCATCCTCCTGGCTCTTGGCTTTTCCTATTATTTTCTTACCTGGTCCTGGTGGCTTGGCAGGAATATTGTTGGGAATATCTTCTTTGTTAATCTATAAATTTGTAGCATCTTGACTAGTAGTCTCAGTTGAAATAGTAGTACTAAGAACATTTCGTTTCAACTGGTTTATGTAACTAAATTGATGTAAGTAATTGGCTTTTAATTTGCTGCAAAACACCAGGCTGTCCATTTTCCTTCTGTTTGTCTATGAAAATATTGTCAGTCTGAAGAAAGCTTATTTCAGAAATCATTAGACTGCCTAGCAAACCAAAGTCTGCCAGTCAAGTCACATGCCTCTGCTACAGATTACTATTTAGTTATGACTATTACTTTCATTTGTACAGATGACTGAGGAGACAGGTGCTCAACCTCAGGGTCTGCATTAGCCTGTTGTGCAGCCACAAGAATCCTATGTTGACAGATTGTCTTTCTCAGGGGTTTTATCCTGCAGGTTTGTAACACACGCATGAGAGTTCAAAAGAGTGACAATTCTGAAGAGAGGAGGCATGAATTACACTTCCCTTTTGTGCTCACAAAAGATAAAGCTTCTTTCATCTTTAGAGACAGGATACACAGAATGTCTGGTGGAGGAAGTCATTACAAAGAGCACGCAGCACCTCAGGCTGTAGTACACAGAGGACCTGGGTAGTGGGACTGCAAGAGTCCCAGAAGGGGGATAATCATGTCTACATGGTTAATCATAAAGTGTTCAAGCAGCCTTGCAGTGAGGCCACATCTGGAGTCCTGTGTCCAGTTCTGGGCTCCCCAGCTGAACAAAGACAAGGAACTACTGGAGAGTCCAGCAGAGGGCCATGAAGATGATTAGGGAACTGGAACATCTCTTTTATAAGGAGAGGCTAAGATACCTGGGTCTGTTTAGCCTGGAGAAGAGAAGACTAAGACGGGATCTTATCAATGCTTATAAATATCTAAGGGGCAGGAGTCCAATGGGGCTGCACTCTTCTCAGCAGTGCCCAGTGACAGGACAAAGGGCAAAGGGTACAAACTGGAACACAGGAAGTTCCATCTGAACCTGAAGAAAAACCTATTTACTGTGAGGCTGATGGAACACTGGAACAGGCTGCCCAGGGAGGTTTTGAAATCTTCTCCTCTAGAGATACTCAAACCCACCTGGACATGTTCCTGTTCAACCTGCTGTAGGTGAACCTGCTTTAGCAAAGAGATGGAACTGGATGATCTCCAGAGGTCCCTGACCATTCTGTGATTCTGTGATTCATTTTGGAAGCTAACGCCTCTACAAGGCATTATTCAGTTCAGTATGGACTTACTATTTTACCTAAATTTCTTCATACCCTTCCTCGTCATTACTTTGCTGTTTCTTGGAGTCTTGCCTTTAACTTTTGGAAGCTTCATCTCTTGAGAACTAGATTTAGTATTTCCTCCACAGATGAAAAATTATACTCAATTTCCTTTTACCATGACTGTTTCCCAACTGTTATATTAACTATAAAACAAGTATTGTAAAGTGTTCATCACCACAAATTTGGAAACTCACAAATACTTCTGCTTGATTAGTACAAGAAACATCTAGCAAAATGTTGCCTCCACTCCTGTTCTTCTACTGAAGCTTGTCTAAAAGATGAGATGCCAAAGGAGATATCAGGTAGGTAAATACTGACGCCAAGTTTTGAGTCTCACAGAATATTTTAGAAGTGGTAAATCTCCAGCTCAGGTGTGTCCCATAAGGAAAGTAAATTCATAATTACCTCTTGCACATTACTGTAGCTGTATTGTCAGTTAACTGAACACCTGATCCGCGGAAGTTAAAGTTAAGAGGAGGTACTTCAATGAACATAACTAAACTCCAGTCTAGCACAGAGTTTCACACAGCCAAGAACATCTGAAAAACCCAAGAAACATAAGTAAACACAGATCAGAACAAGAACTCTTCCAAATCAGAAATGGAAATACTGATAGAACTTCAGTTGAAGTGAGGTAAACATCTCAATAGACTAATACAAATTCAATCTTTATCCTTTCTGCATTTTAGCCACAAAACGAAGCCAGGACTTATTTAGATTAAAAGAGATTGCCGTATATTTTATGTCATGCTTTAAGAGTATTTTACACTGGAGATTTTAAACAGCATATTAAAAAGTACTGAAATCACTCATATCAATTGGCTATGGTATAATTGAGCTCTATAAAGATTATTGAAATACTTTTGCAATATAAAAAGTGGTATAAATAATAAGGTAAAATAAATCTTCTTTCCATTTCCCACTCAAGAAGAAACAAATTTTTATCATTTGCCTCTGCATTTTTGCCAGCCAAAAACATCAGTGCAAAGAGACAAATTTTCTTAATCTATCTGCAGGCCATAAGAGATACTTTTGTAAAGAGAAGTAGCAACAGTTTTTCCATATTTGCATCTTCAAAATTCCCTTCTTCTTACTCATTCCTTACTAGAATTTGTTCCTTTGCATTTTCTCTTCAGAGGGATTTCCATGTATAAATAGTACTGTACTCCATGACATAAGAAAGATTTTTGTGGGTTTTTCCTAGCCTTTTTTTTTTTAATTGTGTTTTTTCGGTTGTTTGTGTGGTGGCTTTGATGTTATCTAAAAATGTTGTGATTCATATTTAGACCTGAAGGGAGCTTTGTATGTTAATTTATACACCAGCAGATGTCTTCCTTGTGAGGCTGAAAAGACTGTTCTAGCTGTGACCATGGGTTTGGGAGGAGATTGTTCACTCATCCTTTCACTTCAATGATGGCAAGGGCACTCAGTGACCTGCTGTATTGTGGTGCTAATATTTTTCCATAAACGACCCAGGAATCACCCCTGTAAAGCAATTATACCAGGCACACACACACACAATAAGAGAGATTCTTTACACCCACAAATAAAATGTCATAGTGGCCCTGAGAATTCAATACACCACCTAATATGCTCCTACAATCCAATATATTTCATTTATAAACCAATATATTACCCAATTTATAACTAATCTGTCATGCACGTGAATCAATACAAATCATGAAAACACACATACATAACACACTTCACATAATTGAATTTTATGCTGCCTAGACTCTCATTACACTGCCATAGACTGCTTGAAATAAATACCTCTTATAACTTTCAAGGTACAAACACTGTCAGGGAAACCAGGCCAGTGCTACACAACTTTCAAGCAGATATATAATCCAGAACAAACTTGCAGAAAGACCATGAAATCTGGAAAACCTAACCTCAAATGTAAACTCTATAAGGGATTTTTTCTATGTGTCCTAGCATATCATCTATTTTGCATGGAGAAAATGAACAAAAATAGATCATTTAGACTGAAACAGTCACCAGTCCTCAAGGTCTAGAAGAATATAGGAACTTGCAAGATTGCACTTGATTTCACCATGAGCCACACCTGAATGTATCATACCCATGTGAAAGTGATTAGTACTTTTTAGAGCATGTTGTATGTACTTCAATAATACTGCTCCTATCAGGTTATCGGTGTAGATCTTGGCGGAGAAAGAAGTAGGTGTTCCTAAAACAAACTGTCCTGTCTGAGGTTTGGGAGTATCTCTGTCAAATAAATCTGGCATTCTGAACGGATTGAAAGACTTCAGAGCAACTCTATGGCATAAAGTTTAACAGCTCTGCCATTGCTAACTTTTGCTATAAAACAGTGTGGATTTTAGCAATACATATGGATTTATTGAGAGAAGAAAGCATTTCATTCTCATTAATTGCAATTCCATTTTGAATGAATTTGCTTACTTATGATTGGCCTTTGATGGGAATTGTAAGCACTCATAATGCCGCAAGACCTCTTTCCGTTTCAACAAATAGAAGCTTTAACTCACTTCCACCCTAATGGAAGATGTCCTAATGGAAGTTCCCTGCCTGTGGTAGGGGGGTTGGAACTGGATGATCTCTAAGGTCCCTTCCAACCCAAACCATTCTATGATTCTATGAAAATTGTAGAAAACAGGGCTCAAAAGGCAAGAAATTCAGCCAGCAGGCCCAAGGAGAAATGAGATTCTCACGAGTCTTTTCTGACAACTGTTGCTGCAATGGAGTTCTGCATTGTCAATCCAACATGCTCCCTGCCTTAAGTACACTAGTGCTTCATTCTCTAAAATCTGATACCTCTTTTGCTGCAAGCTAAAGATGGGGATAGATTTTACTGCACACTTCTTCCTACTTCTTTCATACATGCAGGACAGGTTTAGGATTACTGAAAAAAAGCTCCTCTCCTCTTTGAGGATATATTGTGCACTCAGACACGTCATCTTAGGACATCTCATCTCTGAAGCGTAATGTATGTGTTAGCAATTCAGAATTAAGCTGTTGTTATATTCAGTTGTACTTCTGGAAGAACCTAGCTACTATATACACATGACAGATCCATCCAGGCATCTTGTATATTCATCCTTTTCATCAAATCCTATTGAAGTTTTTCTCTTAATTACAGTTTTGGCAGTCAGTTCTGTTGTATTTACTTATTGCATTAGAAAATGCAAAGTGTGCTTAAAAATCAGAGGTATCAAAGCTCCTTCTGACAGGTTTGCATGTAACATCTTTCAAAAAATGATTACACTGCATTTATGTGTGTGTGGTTAGAAGCTGGGGAACAACACTGCATTGACAAGTGTGGAAATTGAATTTCTCTATCTAAAACCAGATTCAGAACATGCAGCAACAGTGTAAGCTTCTTTCACATTGCTCAGCCTACGTGCTATCCTTATGATGGTGACTGGGATGGCAACATGGTATTTTTGAGCACATTTTGTCCTGAGTCCTTGCAATTCCCCAGGGTCATCTGTGGGTACATCACATCTCTTTGGTTTTGTGGCTTCATAGCAGGAGATAGCAAAAAAGATCAGAATTATTCTCCCCAATTTAATTTATTCCCTTTATCTTCTCCTTGCAAGTGCTCTGTTGCAGGGCTTGACAAATAAAGTTTTGCCTCATTCTTGTGAATGTCATTGCTCCAGCCTGTCATTTTGACTATCATTTGTCAAGCCTATTTTGGCTCCCTGTTCTCTGTACATAAGAGGTAGTAGCTTCTTATCCCCTACTTTCAAAGGCTCCCAGAGGCTATTCACAATTTTTTTTCTATCCTAGGATGCAATTTCAGCCTCTCTTAGAAGACCTGGATATTTCATGTGGTCACCAGACCTGTACCGTGTTTTTGGGGAGGGATCCATGAAAGACTATCCAAAGCAGATTCCTTATTTACCTTCAGATTTTAGTTTTGTTTGATATACCATGTTGACCATTCAGGAAGAAAACAAAGTTCACATAATATCCCTAACAGCATTTCACTGATGGTCCAGTAATACTAATAGAAATAACACAGTAAAGTGAAGAGATGAAAACTCTCTTTATTGTAGTTATTTTAGTCCTTCACATCTTTGCTGTAGCATTCTTTACTGGTCATATTCCAAAATATTTTTGCAGATTTGTCTGCATTTAGAGGAAAGAGCCTAAGTTGTCTTCTGCACTCTAAACAGAGTGTTTCTAAAAGGTCCTTCAGGTCAGCAGGAGCGATATTGGAATAAAATGAAAAAGAACAACTGGCCTACAAAACAGGTTGAGAGACTTGGGAACAATCTTGTAAATTAATCATTCTGTAAAGGCAGCTATCTCTGATCAAAACAAATATTTCTATCAGCATTATTAGAATTATTAGGTCATTCTAAACATCATCTTAGAACCTTTGTTTATTTTCTGTGCCATTGATCTGTGTCTGCATGCTGTCTAATTTACTTGCACGAATTCCAAACCAAATTAATGATAGAAATTTTGCTTGGAATGGACCTCTAGAGGTCTCTAGTAGAGCCTTCTGCTTGTCACAGTAATACATCCAGCAATAGATCAAATGGACTAGTGTTTTGTGTCACCAAATCCTGAAATCCTCTGAAATCCTGAAATCCCTGTCTGCATGATCTGTACCAATATGGCAGAATCCTTCGAGTGAATATTTTTCTCTTTTTTTCCTAGTCAAAAACCTGAATCTGTTAAGACTCAATTTGTGGCCATTTGCTCTTGTTTTAGTAGCCAGAATGTGGTAAGAAGTATTTGGAATCATTGTCTTTATAACTTCCCTAAGAAGATGAAGACTGCAATCAAATCCCATCCTAGCTTTCTAGTCAGCAGGCTGAAATAAACATTGATATATTCATATTCAGTGTTCATGTTTACTGTCTACTTTGCGTGTTTGGAAATGGATTGCAGGAAGATTTGCTCCATAATTCTTCCAGTTCCTGAATAGGTGAAGATGTTTTGAGTGCTCTGGGTTCTTCATCATCACTGTCATCAAGATGGGCATAGTACTAACCTTTTACCAAGCGTGATGGACCTTTCTCAGTCACAACAACCATTCACAGATAGATGTGAGCATCCTCACAATCATACCAGCCAGCTCTTTCAGCTCCTTTGAGAACATCCCACTCAGTGCCATGGATGAAATACTCAAGGAATTAAATACTTTATAAACTAAAACTAGCCTTTTTCCTATTTTATGATCATTTCTTCCTCTGTGAAGTACACTTACGTGCGTTGTTAACTGTATTTATTTTTCCTCACTCCACTTTTTCATATTGTACTTAAGTGGACTATGTATGATTTGGTGCTGTAAAACTCTGAAGCAAATTAACAACATAAAAAACTCATCAATCACTTACATGGACAATGTAAAATAAAGTAACTTTTTACCACAAATCTAAAACATTACCATCACTATTCCACTGCATGAAAACATAAATATCTGGGACAAGTTCTTAGCTTTGCTGATGACTCTAAACAAGTCAATTAGTCTCTGCATCTCAGTTACTGACCTATAAAATAAAGCTAGTACCTGAGCAGAAGAATGTTAGCTTAAGTCCATTAATACTTGTAAGTCACTAAATTTATTGGGATTGACAAATATGTTCAACAACGTGAAATGTTGAGACTATTGTTCAACATTACTTTAGGTAAGGTTAATGAGAGTAAGCTTACTTATGAATGCACCAGAATATTCATCTAAGGCAAACGACAGAAAAAAAAATTAAAAGTCAACTAAAAACTCCTAACAAAAATTTTTTCTCAATTAAAAAATTGCAGGTTCTTTTTATCCCAAAATTGTGCTGCTTTCTCTATATTAATTAAATCATAGTAGAGACGTAAAAATAATGTAACAATGACAGTATGTTCAGTAAAAGTTTAATCAAAATTTTGATTCTAAAATGAATTAAAAATTTTTAGTATTTTCAAATTTTTGCTCTTGAAAAGAACAGCATTTTATTAGGATAATTAAAATAACTTACTCCAGATGAAGGAGATTGTCTCTTAAAATACATTCCATCCATATGTTCTATGAATAAATGTTCAGAAGGAAATAAAAATACATGGAGCCAGTTCAAAGAATAATACTCGATTCATTAAATGAATTAAGTCAACAAAACTGTGGGGTTTTCATGTTTCTTTCCAGAACAGTTCCTGAATCTGATTCTTGCATGGTCCTGGTCCTATATATTTGAAATTAAATAATCTTCAGCGAGATATGTAACCTGATGTAGTTCAGAGAATGACCTGTGGTTGAGATATCAGACAAAGGACGTCAAAGCTGAAATCTTTAAGTTACTCACTGGGATGTTTAATTTGCTAACAACACCTTGTTGATAAGAAACACTGTAGTGTCTCATTGCCATGGGAAGTATGGATACTGAGAATCTGCTTTGTTCTGAGGCAGTTAAAGGCACATGTGTCTATGGAGGTGTCCTCATCTGGCCTATGGGTCTAAGATCCTACTACAGTCAACAGAGCTCTAGAGTAGCATTAAATGAGTCTAGAGGTCATTTCCACTAAGCCTGCAAGTAGACTTAAAAACTAGCAATTTGAAAGACTCACCAGGTCCCAATTGTTCCCTTCAATCTGTTTCTCAAGCCTTTACTTTCACATTAATATTACTGCTTTTCAATGTTATAATCATTGCATAAGGCAGATTTTAATGAATAAATACACAAATAATCAAATAAATAAATATCTCTTTTAACAATATGACTATAGAACTAGAGGCAAGTGTTGCCCTCTTAGCATTACTGACTTTTGCTCTTGTTATTGGAGGTGCAACACCAAGAGTCTTAGTGAGGGCTGCGTTTTAATTCTGGTGGTTGTTGAATTTGCACACAGAAGAGGGAGCCAATAAACTGGTTTGTACCAGCTTTTAAATACAGGTCAGGATTATCTGAGAATTTCCAGCCCCACCTTAGTTAAACATAATCTAGATGAATTTCCCTCAAATAAATCTGGGGGGAGAAGAATTGTTTTAAACTTCCTCCAAAATTTCAATAAACAGATCTCTATCTGAAGAGTCAGTCCTTTTAATCTTGTACCTTACCAGTGAGAGTTAAGGGACCTATTGATGACTTAAATTTCTTCAGACTGAGCCCACCTTGACTTCCTTGTTGAATAAGAACCTACTGGTGCAAGCCTGGCTCTTTTTAGAAGTAAATGACAGTACATACCTTTACCACAGTAATCCAGCACTGCGTATTATATATTCAGTTAGAAAAAGGGAGGTCTGCATTTTAGAACTCCCTTGATTTTGGATGTTTAAAACCATCCTCTAACATCCTAAAGGGATGTTTTTCCCTTCAGACCAAAGAATATTCTTGTCAAAAGCCTTTCCAAAATTTTAGCCAGGTCATATGGATGAGTTAATTATGTGAGGGAAAGACAGGCAAATAAAAGGTAAATTATGAATATAAAAGTAAATTATTAATTATGAAAAAGATAGGAAACATACCTAAAAATGTCCTAAAGAGTGTCCAGGTGCCAAAGCCTCAGACTGTTTCTAGTTTTTATACAGTAGAGGATCTTGTTAACGTGCAAATGCTTTCATTGTTTTTACTATCTACACAAGGAGTCAAGGTGCCTAGCAAGAGCCATAATCAAAGTGAAAAGTCTAATATCTGATGTGATTTACAGCTTAAAGCTGACAATAAAGGTACTGCAACCCTTCTAAAATTGATTGTGTGTCTGGGAGAGGAAGTAGCACCTCATTTGTCCTTGTTCATTTCAATAAACTCAGAATTAGGCACACAATTTAGCCTTAAATTTCAATGTTTTCACTCATTATGGTTATGGCAGTAGTGGTTGTAGGGTATATTAAAACATATCTGATCACATTACTCTGAAGTTTTCATTATAACCCTGTGAAATTCATTTTGCTTAGCTTCTTAATCCCTTTGCTTACTGCAACAAGCAGAGGAGAGCAGAGGGAGTTTTAATGCAGTAACATTGACTAAGTGAATCAGAATAGGATAAAGTGTTTCTTAGGATTCAGGAGGGGTTTTTCATGCTTTTCTGACCTTGACAGATCTAGGAGGGCTTGCAATGGGGCTGTGTTTGTATGAGAAACTTCTTTAACAGATCCAGAGGTAAGAGGTAATTTACAAATCAGAAAGTTCAGCCAGGTGTCTGAATGAGCGCAACTTAGAATCGCACCACTAAGATTTTTCTGGTCAGGATACATAAATCAAAAAATCATGGATTCATAGAATGGTTTGGGTTGGAAGGGACCTTAAAGATCGTCCAGTTCCCACCCCCTTGCCATGGGCAGGGAAACCTTCCACTAAATCAGGTCACCCATAGTCTCATCCAACCTGGTTCTGAACATGGGATGGGGCTTCCATGAGTTCTCTGGGAAACCTGGTCCAGTGTCTCACTGCTCTTACAGTAAAAAATTTCTGCCTAATATCTAATCTAAATCTCCCCTCTTTCAGCTTAAAAACATTACCCCTCGTCTTATCCCTGCACTCCCTGATAAAGAGCCCCTCCCCAGCTTCCCTGTAGACCCTCTTTAAGTACTGGAAGGATGCTATAAGGTCTCCCCAGATCCTTCTCTTCTCTAGGCTAAACAAGCCCAACTCTCTGAGCCTGTCCTCATATGGGAGATGTTCTGGCCCTCTGATCATCCTTGTGGCCCTCCTCTGGACTCAATATAACAGATCCATGTCTTAAATGAGACATTAGGATTATTTCTTTCCCCCCATGCAAAACCAAGGTTTTCTGTAATCTTTGCAACTATAACATCATTAAATTGGGTTTCCTAGCCAGGCAAAGGTATTTGCAGTTTACTCTGCTTAAATTCTTTCTGAAATGTCAAATGGATATTATATTTTTCAGTTTTGATCTACTGAGAAATATGTCAGCACATCAATATAGAACTAGGTGAATTCACATGTTAAGGTCACAGGTGAAAGACCTCATATCTGGGCTGTAGGTCTGGAGCTTTAATCTTTGAGCTGCCTGCCTTTAAAGTAATGGCTCATGATTAGGTCAGTTATCATCTGGACAGTTAGAAGAATTCCCTCCACAGCCCAAGGTAAATCCCTGAGTTGCAGAAAAAAATCCAAACCAGACTCAAAGTAACTGCTTAGTTTAGAGCACAGTAGGAAGCAATAGCTTAGACACAAAAAGAAAATGTTACATCCTGATCCTGGTGCTAAATAGTCTGCTTTCAAAAAGAGTTTTGTTGCATTTAAAGCACATAAGTGGTTATTAAAATTATCTCATTTTATATGTTTTAAACATTTTTATATGATTCATGTTCCTTTCCTTTGTGAACATTTATTACTTGACAATGTGGAATGACCTAGTGTGTTTAAATAAAGTGATGGGAAGAGACATCATAATATGGCTATTTTTTTCTCTTATAGTATGTATGGATATGTGTCCCCGTTTCTTTCAAACTACTGTCTTTACCTTGACAATATATATCACGAAAACAGAACTATCATGAACTTGCTATAGAGAATGCAGGACAGTGAATGCTTTTTATACCAAAAATAGTCAGCTTAAGAAGCAAAGAGCAACATCAAATGGAAATGGACATCCAAATGCAAAGCTTCTCAGAAAATCTTTCACCAAATACATATAGCTTAGCCTTAAATAAATTGTGGATGAGGTCAGAAACCTGACATCCTGAATCCTCCATATTTTATCTTTCCTGTAAAAAACAAGGCGAGTGTGCCCTGTTAGCCAAGAGGGCTAACAATGTCTTTGGATGCATCAAACACTCCATTTATAGCCAGTTGAGGGAGGTGATTGTCCTATTTTACTCTGCAGTGGTGTGACCCCAGTTTGAGTATTTTGTGCAGTTTTGGGCACCACACCATGAAAAGATAATAAAGCTACTGGAGTGTCCAGAGGAGGTCCTCAAAGTAAGTGAAGGGTTTTTGAAAGAACACTGTATGAAAAATGGCTAAAGTCACTTGGTCTGTTCAACCTGGAGAAGAGGAGACTGAGGGGAGACCTCACCCCAGTTTACTGTTTCCTCATAAGAGAAAGAGAAGGAGTAGGTGCTGATGTCTTCTCTCTGGCAACCAATGATAAGACCCAAGGGAACGTCAGTAAGATGTGCCAAGGAAAGGTTAGGTTGGATATTAGGAGAAGGTTCACCACTCAGAGGGTGATGGAGCACTGGAACAGCTCCCCAGGGAAGCAGGAATGGTGCCAAGCCTGACAATATTCAAGAAGAATTTGGACAATGCCTTCAGACACACGGTGTGAATACTGGGGTTGTCTTGTGCAGGGATAGGAGTTGGACTCGATGAACCTTGTGAGTCTGTTCCAACTCAGGACAATCTATCGTTCTGTGATTCTATGAACTTTCTGATTTCTTCTGACTGAAAATTCAGCCCAGTTCCTGGTGATTGAAGTTGTTCATATTAGCACGTGAACACGTCACCAGACAAATATCTCTGTGTCCAGAGTGGAAATTTGGGGACTAACTATGCAAACCTTGTTTCTTCAGAGACACCCTTGGTCAAATACTTAAATTCTCTACCTCTCAGTCTTCCCATCTTCAAAATAAAGCTAATCTTACTTGCAAGGTTTGTAGGAAATGCAATAAATAACTGCTTTAAAAATCTCAAATCAAAACTCAGGAAATTATTCTGCTTATTATTATTACTAATAAAACTGAGGAAATAAGCTCATCTTTCACCTTGCCTGGAACTATAAAAAGCAAAATAAGACAGAATATTTTCAGGAGTGGTATTTAGCAGGTTGAGGCTGAGAGCAGCACAAAATATTTTATCCAGCAGTAATTCAAGCAAAGTCACAGTGCACTAAAGGAGCAAATAAGTGTGGTAACAAGGTGACAATCTATGAGAGCCATTGTATTGTATTAAGACTGATATGAGGCACAGGCAAGGTAAGGGAGAATGTGAATAAAAATGTGACCTACTGTGCCAAAGTTTCAATGTATTTTAGTTTTCAGTCCCATAAATATTCATCAGCCAGCACTGTGGGTCCTCTTAGAGAAGTGAGAAGCATAGATTCTTCTATATTATTCCTGAAGACATCACGTAACTTAATTTTCTTTTCTCAGTCTCTTTTCTCTTGGACAATGACAAAAGTCATTGGCTTACCAAAGTGACTTTAGTGGTTGTTTTCTGATTTCTAATAACAAAATACCATTATCAATGATTCCAAAATGAGAAATTACAAATTATTTCTAATTTGAGCTCTCTATGCTCTAAGCAGCGTCTCTGTATGTGATGCACTCCTATTTTTAATCTCTTGGCACAACAGTACTGTGGTTTGAGTTCATTTGGGTTGTTTTCCTGACTCTGGCTCAGCCTATTCTAAAGTAATTTCATTTTCTGAAAGCTAACTGCATGGTTTTTCAGATAGTTTCTCTCTAGAAGTTATAACATGGAACACTGGTATGCAGAGAGGGCGATGTTTACACTTATTCTTCCAGTAACCAAGGCCATCCTTGAACTAGGGAAAAAGGCCACAGCTGCAAGGAGGGGCAGACAGAACACGTGTCCTCAAACTGACCAACAGAGTATTTCATCCCATATGCATCATACTTGCTATAAAAGTGAGTGATTACGAGGGTCTCGCTCTCTTCTGTGATTGTCAGTGTCCAATGACGACCTCATTTGTCTGATTGTTCCTGTTCCTGGACCCATGCATCCCTGAATCCAGTTCCTGAGTTCAGCTCCCTCCTTGCCGTGGACTCATTCCTCCATTTCTGCTCTATAGAATTTGTGGTGACCTATGGTCACTGAGGGATGGGGGTGCAATCTCAGATATTTGGACATATTTCATTACTTACTAATTATTTTCATCATTATCATTAAAACTGTAGTTTTAGTTTCCAATCTGAGAGCCTTTTTCCTCTCATTTTAGTCTCCCCTTCCTCTGGGGGTGGGGGAAAGGGAATTTGGGATGCCAGTTGCGTGGTTTTAGTTGCCAAAATTAGACAGGTCAGGGCTAAACTGTGACAAACAGTATAAATGAAAGCCAAGATGTGTACCTGAGTCCTCAGAACTGTGACAATATAGGGTCAGTGTAATGCTGATTCAAGCAAAGAATTTGACTCAGAAATTTAGGACATAAAACCTAGTAGTCTCAATATTAAATTATTAATTGACACAAGTCTTATCGAATTAGAAAACAAAAAAAAGTAATCTTTTGAATATGGGTCTTTTAGGGAATTTGGGGCAGTTTTATTTCAGTTTAGTATGTTCTCTTGAGTTTTGGTGGCAAGAGAGGGATAACTCTGAAGGATAATCCCAATTTTAGAATGAACAGACTTGTCCTGTTGCTGTGCCTTCCTTTCTCCAAAGCCAGAAAGATAGAATAGGATGATTAGACTCCCATTCCATGTTTCTCCATTATGTGTTTAAAGATAGACTGATCTTCATAAATAACAAACAAATTTACTGTCCTAAGAAAACAGAAGACATCTGCTCTTTGAAGCATACATCATTTCAAAAATAGGATTGATTCTTGATGTATGTAGACTTTAGAAACAGCTGCTAAAATGTTTTTCCCCCCTTAACTATTTCAAATGTTGTCAGCACTGAGAAACTTTTCAGTCATGTCAAAATTTGACATCAAGCCTGATCATATAACAATGAATTTCTCATATAAGAACCATTTCCTGTTGTCTTTATCATGTGCACTTCCTGGGACTCATCATTAATTAGGAGTATAAATTACCAGTGTCATCAAATCCAGATGCAAATATTGAAGATAATTACCTCATATGACCCTGTTGACAACTCTTCACATTCTGTCTCCATGCAGCCAGATTTTTTCTGCCATGCTTCTGATCAGAACCTATCCTAGAATTTCAGTCCTCCAGAGTTTAGAAACTTTCTCTGAATTTCCAGCTTCCTTTTATTCTCAGGCTGTTATACCTGGGCCTGCTCTGTCCTGTAACTAGAGGACTGGATTGTCCTCCACTGTGAATGAGATCTTAGCATCATAGAATAACCTGAGTTGGAAGGGACACACAAGGATCATCGAGTCCAACTCCTATCCCTGCACAGGGCAATCCCAAATTCCACACCATATGTCTGAGATGGACTAGTCAGCTAAGGACCAGAATAACTGGAGCTGAATTGGTGTGGACGGTGTTACACAAAATGTCACATGAGCTGAGCACAACAATGTCCCTCCTGACATACAATTCTGACATGAACATTTGCTTCTTTATTTACTAATACCTTCCTGTCCTTCTTGACAGAATTAGATCCCTGATCCTTAGAGAATCCTGGGGAATAAGCAACTAGGTTTTTCTAACGCCCTTTCCACAGTAATTTTCAAGCACTCCATGAACAACTGCAAGATCAAGTTCAGTGTCAGGCTCTGGGAGATGCTGAATCAGATGCTGAAATTTTAAATAAAACATGGCCTAGACTTTGATAAAGACAAGCACTTTTGCGCACTGTTCCATTTAGTGAGAGAGGTGGAGTCAAAACTCAAGCTATGTCCCTTCCAGAACCATCTGCTGCCTTCTCCTACTTGCCTCTGGAACTCCAGGCATTAGCAGTAGAGAGGAGTAGGGATACATGAAACCAAGTAGTTAAGAGAATAAAAGAGCTAACTACAGAAAGCAAATGATATATTTGTACCTGCCACAAGCATGGCAATATGTTTCCTTTGTCTCCATTCCTTTCTGTGGTATCTAAATAGTTAAAGATGTACAACATTGCATAATTAAGAGAGTTCCCTCCATTCAGGTAACAGGAACTGGAGCTATTAATATTGATAGTCCTTTTTTTAATACCCTTGTGTTGGTTTGTATATGATGGTTTATTTCAGCAAGGGGAATCTGGGGGTGTGGGATGAGTCTGAATACCAGGAGCTATAGAAAACATAAATATAACAACATTTCATATTTAAAATGACTGAGTTTTGAATTTTGCTGATTGCTTTTAGAAACAAAATAACAGAAGTCTTTTCAGTCTTTCTTGGTTCAATACCCATATGGTGATTGCACTTGAATAGCGGGTTTTACTAATAGGCATGTTGAGGGAATTGTTTCAGTTCTAACTGTTTTATTGTGGAAGGAGAAAATTTAAATAATATTTTTTAGGGCTGCAGTGTCTAGTACAGACAGCAATGTTTCCTAAGTATCAGGAGATCATATTTTATTACGTGAAAATTCTCAGTCTGCTCTGGGGATGTAGCGGGATCATATAAGGAGGAGGCTGTGTCTCTGGGATCGACTGCAGCTTTTGTGGGAGGTGAAGTTTATCAGGAAAGGAGCCATGGGAAATCAGAGAGTGGTTTTGTCTCTAAGACAATTTGTTTGATTTGGCTTATTTTGGACAGATTCTGGCCTACTTGTAGTCATGACAAGTTGCATCTTCTGTGATACCTGTTCCTTATATGTTCTTAATTTTATTCCTTATACGTTCTTCATTTTTTGGGTGCTGAATTTTGGGACCCTGGGTTGTGCATGAATCCCATAGTAGAATGACTTTAAAAAGTTCAGAGTCCCATTGAGCTGTGCTCTAACTCTGATCTATTCTTCTCCTCTGAAGGCTGTATGGTCAGATGAACCTCAAAAAAATAATAAAAAAAAAGAAATTATCTCGTAGGTGTGAAGCTGAAAATCTGAAATATCCAGAACTCCTCATCAAATTTCTAACATAGTAGGCACTGGTGGATCAAGACCACCATGATGAAAACTTTTTTTGTCTGCTTCAGATTACAGTTTTCACTTTCCACCTCACCGGAAACAGTATGGGATTGCAACTTATTTAATTCATTTCACTTATATCTCATTCATTTTAACCACAAACTCCATCTGAAAGAAGGGGAAAAAAATGATGTTATTATAAAACCTTCAGGCTTGGAGAAACTGTACTTGAAAAAACGAATAGTCAGATAATTTTGGAGAAGGTGTGCATGTGACAATTTTGTAAATAGATTACAAAAGTACTACAGAGGATTTGACATCATTAACATTAAAAATATTATGAGAATCTAATCCTGCAAGATGCTGAGTCTATGAGAACATGCAGCATTTGGCAGCTCTCAGGAAGCTCTCAATAACTCTTAGATTCAGGCATAAAATGCTGTGATCCTGAGTTGCCCATTAAAGATGCACTAAATGCTTCCACTAAGGGAAGTCCCAATTATGTGGTTTTATATAGAAAAAGGGAAAGTTAATGAATGGGAATGTAAGAGCTCTGATGCTGCTGAAGCACTGAGCTGTCATGCTCATAACTTTCCCAGGGAGATAAATATGCTCTTTCCAGCTTCTTAGAAGTTATTATTGTGTCTGATTTACAGGCAGTATAAAGATAGAGAGAAGGGAAATCAGAAGCAACTTTTTGAGGTTTTTCATAATGAAAATTTTAAAAGTTTTTTAAAAATGAGCAATAGGGAAATATCATATTTTTTATTGAAGAAGAAAACATGAATTATAAACTGGTTTGTATCTAATAAAATAGTCATGTTGGCTAACATGTCAGCATACCACGATAGTAAAATCCTGAATTCAAGAGCAGTCTTAATATCAACTCACAGCTGTCCTGTAAAACACACTAAAACCACACAGTATTTAGCCCTTCAATTTGGAAAAGGGACCAAGATGCACTAGAACAGGATAAAATTACAGGCTGAGTTTTAGGTAAGTTGTTACTGGAGCATGTGCAATCTCTACCCTGTTTTAGTTATCTGCATTACAGTAAAAAAAAATCACCTTCTGGAGGATCCAACCTGTTTCAATTGCCTACTGAAGAACACATTTAGGTTAGAAAGTCAACTTTTATACTACTAGAGTTTATTAGATTAATCCTACTTATCCTGTTTACTGTTTCCACCATCTGTCTCTCTGCTTGTTTCCTTTTATTTTTATATTCTTGGTAGCAGACACGTAAGTGCTCCCCTGTTTCCCTCTATGGCTTTCTGCTATTATGATGACAGCAACTGGCACTGGTATCAGAGCCCTGTGATACAGGTTGCAGCTGCACTTTCTAAAAGGCAGCTTTACCCTTATGGACTGTTCTGTTCAAATACAGCAAAAAAGGCTGGATGCAAGAGTGATGATGGGAGGGCAGGTAAATTTCACATAATCCTCTGTCCAGCTGCATGGAGAATCAAACCCAAGTTTCTTGCTGTCAAGGCCTGCATGCAACTCAATAAACCTTTACATCTCTGTGCATTCCCTGGTTTTAGTCTTATTTTACAAAAGTGTCAGTAGTGATGCAGACGAATGCAATCCCCAGTGAGACGCAAGGAGCAATTCATTAGGCCCCAGGTTGATAACATCTATACCTATCAAAGCAGGTAAATCCTCAATGTTGTGTTTAAATGTAGGTATCTGCAGTGCAGTTTTTGTCCCATCTCAAGTGTCAGCTTGGGCTCCCTGACACATGTGGAGAGGGAGTCCATGTAGACAGTGGGTGAACTTCATCTCATCTTAGAATCATAGAATCATAGAATCATCTGGTTGGAAAAGACCTTTGAGATCACTGAGTCCAGTCGTACTTGTCCACTACTAAACCATGTCCCTAAGAAGCTGATCTTAAAAGAAGATGCTCGTGTTTGTTGAGACATATCCTTATTTCCATTGACTCTACTGACCACAGAATCTATTACGTATGAACTAGAATAAGAACTGAAACACTCAGCTTATATGAAGTTGTGCACCTTCAAAACAGAGCAGAAGAACCCATTTTTACTTCCTTTATGTGGGACCAAGCTGTACTGTACAGAAGACCTTAGCATTTTCATCCATATGAGCTTCAGTGACTTCATGGTATGTCTTCAGCTGTTTTGTTTAATTTTATGGAGAAACTCAGTGATTTCACCTTCCTCATTTAGAAATTTCCTTCCCACCTGAAGTTCTCAGGTCACTTGATAGCTGACAGTTTTATGCCCTTTTACTTTCTCTGGAGGAGTAGCAGGTGGAGAGTGGGGATAAGAAGAAAGGGTATATAAGAAAAGGAGGTTATTTTGACCCATGTTTTGCAGAGTCCCCAAATAAAAAAATGAAAGTGCTCAGGTTTTACCATCTATAACTCCTGAAATATTACAATTGCCTTGTGCAGAATGACCTGTTTGCAACAAGCTGTTTCTGCAAACCCAGGAGCAGGAACAGAGCAAAAAGTTAGGAAAGGAAACCATGCACAACTACTCACTGTCTTCATATTTCCAGTCATCACACTTTAGGCTTCCAGCGTTGTCACATATAGAGAGAAACAATTACCAATACCTAAAGAAGTCAAGTGTTCAGCATCCTAGTGTTCAATGAGGAGCAAAGCCAGTGTGCTTGGCAGGGAAATATGTTTATAGATCAGATCGTGCTCTTGAAGCACATAATGTATCTCTCACACCACCACTGTTTGATGTCTCTGTGACAAAGAGATCAGAAAGAGATCACGAAGGAAATATCAATGAAAGAGGATGTATCTGAATGATTTTCAGTAGGAAAGAAACAACGTGTCTTCTTGTTGCTGAATACTGTTGAACCCTTACAGATAAAACAGCACAGATGAAAAGGGGGAAAAGCCGCAAAATGAAAACTACACTACACCACAAGTCAACTTTCTTTATAATTCCTCTATTTTTGTCCTCAATGCATATCCTCTGTTAACAGGTATCTGGTCGTGATGTTAGTATGCAGTGTGTTTTGAATCCTAACAGGCAGAGTAGGATAAGTGAATGCAGTTTCAGGTTTATGTTTCTCCTTCTGAGCATAAAATTTGCCCTGAGATGCCTTGCCTTGCAGCTAGCTCTGGAAAGTGTCAGCAATTACAGAAACCCCAGAAATCATGAAAACAAAGGTAGACATATGAAAAGACTTATTGTTTACACCAAGGATTTTTCCAACAAATTCTATTTCAAACAGAAAACGGATATTCACAGGAGAAACCATTAGTTTTTATAACAGATGGGATGATGCTTTGACCTTGGACATACAAGTGAAATGAGCATGTAGCAGTTTGCTTTTGTTCAGGAAAGGTAACATGATTTCTGTAAAACGACTAAGAAGAGCAGATAGCCTTATACCACATTCTTGTGTTCCTTTCATTATTTTTTTATAAGACCTTTAAGATGCTTTCATATCAAATATCTTTTAATATGAGAATTCAAGGTAAGTTCTCAGGTATTTTCAAACAATGTTACACAGTATGATGTCCATGAATACACAACTATTACTGTTTAATGGATTTGAAGCATCCAGCAAACAGGAACAGTTTAAAGAAAACAAATAATGTAGTTAAAGGTCTTATGAATAAAACCATAGATGAAAAATAGATTTTCTAGATAAAATAGAAAGAAAAGGTTTTTCCAAGGGAAAACCTCTGACACTTCTCCATGGTCTTGTTTCTACTATACTTGAAACTGGTGGCCTAAGAACAGCTAAAGTCTTGTCATGCTTAAAGAACTTAAACAGCGCATATTAATTTAATCACCTACCATTTCTCTTAGTGTATGAAAAGAAAATATTTCCTAAAGCAGCTTCTAATATTCTATGTGACTGTGTAAAAAGATGAAATTACTTCAAAAGAAAATATTTGCCTGACTTACATTTATCTTTGCCGAATACTTATCACTTCACAGTAATTACTTGGTTCCCACTATTTGACTGCTTAACGACCTTGCCACCATGAATACATTCATCCTCTACAGTCTGCAGAGAGGTAAAAGAATGACCTTAGTCTTAAAGAAAGGGGAATTAATGTAAAGCAACTTTGAGCATCTTTGCTGACATTAAGGAATTACTTTAGCTCTCTGTAGTTCTCACCTTCATTTTAAACTGCAAATCTAACCTTCAAGTTGGAGCTGGATTTGACTGTTTAGGGGAACCTCTTCATCTACCATTAATGTACTTTTAATGGGCACAAATCTAATGCATATATTTAAGAAACTGTAAAATAGAATATTACTACATTCAGCACATCTAAAAATCAATAAATATCATAGGAAAACTGACTATTTCAGTTTTTACAATGTATTACTTTAGATTTCACAGGGAAATATCCTTACACATACATTATCCAAACAATATACCTCGAGCATGTTACTGAATATACAATAAAAAAAGAGCAATGTTTTATTTTTCTTTCGAGTGAAATAAATAAATAAATAAAATTGATTGCTCTGTGAATAAAAAGATCCATCCTCGGGGATACAGTTTGGTTTTCATATAATTACGGCATTAGCTTGAAGGCAAATGCTCAAATATGGAAGATTTCACCTCACTTGAGTTGTTTTACAGCATAAACACTGCTTTGAAAAGGTCTAACCAACCATGTGGTCTGAGACTTAATTACTGAAATAGCTATGTAGTCCCAGCTACGCAATTAAGGAGTTGTTTTTCATGGTGCAAAGAGAGCTTCCAACTAAAACTGCAGGACTCTGTGCAGGCACTTCTTGAACAGCAGTGGATGTATATACCGCTCAGGAAAGAGAAGGCATCCTGGGAATATAGTGTAGTAAGTAATAGCTCTTAGCAGGGTGGAACTAAGACATCAACTGTTAACTCCAATGGTGTGTTACACCGTGGAGACCCAGATGCTAAATCATATGGGAAAACATATGTTTTCTCTGAGGAATTTGGTCTGCTCTCTAAAAGAAATAAACTCTGTTTTCTAACATTATATTAAAGATGCTAATGCATCTTGCACAACGATAAGTGATCTGCTTTGGGAAGAATCTCGCTGCTTGCTTTCTTGTTCCCCAAAGATGCTATTCAGTTCTTTATTATTGTGATGATTTATTGTTTATTACTAAAGGCTTTTCCATCAAGAACCTCCAGCCTCCACTGTGGGTAAGTGCTTTCTAACTGATTGATATGGAGATTTCCTCAAATTAAAGATAAAACAGAGAATATATCAAACCCAAAATTAACATTTCCATACTTGCCTATCTAATGGTTGACATGTGGAGCTGAAATTCTTCATATAGGTCTCCAAGAGTGGAGCTGTATTGAAATAGGTCCATATAGACAAAATATGTTATTGAATAAAATATTTCCAGGCAGAATCTCCCAGCAAAAGTGGAGCTGGCTGTCAAGGGAAATGACTAGGATTAGGCAATTTCTATTCACAGACCATTTTGGGATTCACCCGTTATTAGTTCCGAAAAACACTTTTTTTTTCCCCACCTCCAGGGAAGTTCAAAATTAGAGGCTGCTTCTTTCTTTGATGCATTCAGGGAATTGTACCCTTCAAATTTACGTTAAGTGCTCATGTATAATATTGAGCCAAAAAATAAGAAAGAAAATGAAGTGTCGAAGTCTCAAGTGGTCTTTGAAAGAGTGCTGCAGATCGCATTTTTTACATTTATTGTTGACAGCTACAGATAGCCACACAGTCTGTGCTGGTGGATAGTTAAGAGGGCTGTACCAACTCACAAGTAGTCTTTAGGCTGTACAACTGTAGGTTACACTAACCAAACAATTTTGTCCTTGCATGACTGTCAATACAATCCAAGCAGACTGGTAAAATTCCTCCCTGTGTTACCTTGCACTGAATTAAAATGTGATATTCACCCCCTAGAAATGTTGCTGACTTTTTACTTGACTAGATGAGAATAAAACTGGGAATCCAGTCTGATTCAAAGAGCCATCTGTCAAAATTTCTGGGGCTAACTGGCCTTGTTGTCTAAGGGCATGTTTGCAGAGTGAAGCTATTGTTCATGGACCTGCTACTGACACATTTCACACCTCTTTCAGGACAGTGTGTAAGCAAGCAGCACTCTCGACTTTGCTCTGATTTTCATGCAAAGAAAGTAAAAAAAATGTGGAGCGTAGAAAAGCCCCAGCACATGGTAAAATACTTTGCAGTCAGCAAAATCACAGGGCCAGGATTGTGGCCCATGTAGTAAATATCTTACAGTCCAGCAACAGCATCGGTTTCTACAGTGGTTGGTTAACAGGAGGAGGAATGCAAGAAATGTGGAACAGAAGGGCAGCTTTACTAAAGGTTTCTGTGTGAGTTTGAGGAATTCACTGAATTTATCAGTCAGAGAAAAATTGCATAGACTCAGGCCTTATCTCCTGTCCTTTTCTGGCAAATCCTTCAGGCTAGCATTTGTATTTTATTGTGAGCTTGCACTGAGCCAGTACTGTGTGTGGGAGTGTAGTGGGGTACACCGTATGTGGCATGGCACTGAAGACAGTTCTGGTTTTGTGCATATTCCCTTCACAGGTCAGATTTGTACAAGTGATGTATAAATTAGTCTGAGTAATTTACCAAAGTTTCCAGTTTATGTGATGGAGAGAGATAGATAACCAAAGAAGTTTTGTAGAAAAGAGGGATCCAAAGCAGGTTCATACAGTTTTATTAACAATGGTGGGAGTATTTTGGGAAAGGAGTATGTATAGTGAAATGGTCTTTTTTTCCTCTTTTTCACTGAGCTGTATATGGATTTATTGACCTGTGCTCAAATACACCAGTTGGATGTACATACACATTTATTTAGCTGGTGACTAAATTAAGCAGTTTCTTCTTAGAGATGGAAGGGAAACATGTAGTGTTTTAATGAGTTCTTTAAGGTTAGAACCTTTTATCCTAAAACCATAGAATCACAGAATGGCCTGGGTCAGAAAGGACCCCACAGATCATCAAGTTCCAACCTTCCTGCCATGGGCAGGGACATCTTCCACTAGATCAGATTGCTCAAATCCTCATCCAGCCTGGCCTTGACCACCTCCAGGGAAAGGGCATCCACACCCTCTCTGGGAAATCTGTTCCAGCGCCTCACCACCCTCATCATGAAGAATTTCTCCCTAAGGTCTAATCTAAATCTTCCCTTTTTCAATTCAAAGCCATTTGCCCTCACCCCATCACTACATGCCCTTGTAAAATGACCCTCCTCAGATCCTCTGTATAGGCCACTACTATCTCTCCTCGGAGCCCTCTGCTTTCTAGGCCCAACAACCACAACTCTCTCAGCCTGTTCTCATAACAGAGGTGCTCCAGCCCTCTGACCATCTTTGCGGGCTTCCTCTGGACTGATTCCAATATAAACTAGAGATCCAGGGACAGGACTACGCAAATAAGTGCCACAAGAATTGAGACCTGTTGTTTTCCCTTGCCATTCAATTTCAGAAGACTACTGAGGTGTAACCGTATGAACATCCTCTCAAAAGCTTTCAGTAGTCTGGAGATGTGGACAGAAATTCGGGAGTGGACAGTGTCATGGAGATGTCTCAAACTGTTGCACTGAAAATTATTTATTTACACCTGCTAGGTAGAATAACATGGGTTTGAATGCTTATGTAGCCTTGGGCAGATATATCTTCAGTGAAATCACCCACCAATTTTAAATTAATATTGAATTAAAGAGGGTTTTTGTTGAAGCAAGAAAACCTTCACTCCTGTGTCTCTTGGACAACACTTTGAGCTTTCTGAAATCTCCCTCAGGCTCCCAGGAAAAACACAAGGCTCAGGACTATTTCTTAAATTGTGCAGTTCCCATCATATGACATCAAACTGCTGAAAGCATCACTGGAAATCACTATATATATACGTCTCCATTATATGCAGTTTTCAGTACTGTTTTCTGCTTCTCCATCTTGTGGTTAAAATCTTTCTGACAAATCTGTCAGTCTCAGTCTTGTCAGAGGGATCACTCCTGGAGCCACATTTAGTGCAACAGCAGGAGGGAGGGGAAGGAAATGCCTTTTCTCACTTACTGTAGGATATTGTGAACCCCAAGGAGATGGGGTTGTTTTGTTAGAGGACTGCATAGCCACAGAACAAACTTTACGAGAATACAGAGGGTCATTTGTTCAGTCCCCCACATGGTAAACCAGACTCTTTCTTTTTGACTTTGGTTCATCAATACTTTGAAATCAGCCAAGGATAGGGACTGTCTTTACTCTCCTACTGATAGATCATATCTTCTAAAGCCTTCCTATCATTCCTATCACAAAGTTTCTGGAATGTAAAATCGGGTGTAAAAGTTCCTTTCTGGAAAGCATATGTATTGTTTTCTACCTGCAGTGGAAATGTAACAGTTTATTTTCTTTCTCTCCATGGTATCTTTTGCAAATTTGAAGACTGTTTAATTATTTTTGACTAATTACGTGGTCCAGATTATTACTGAATTTTACTTCTGAAAAGACCTTTGATTTTTACCCTGCTAAGCAGAGCTAGTCTATGATACTTTATAATCCCATTGTGGGTACATTCATCCTTCCTGACATAGTCTTTGCTACTTCCTTACAAGCATTTTTCACACCTTAATTTGCCATGGCAGAACACAGCGAGGGGGTTGGTGAATGCTTTTCAACTTATGCTTGGCTTGCCCCTCTTATGAGTTGTTTAAAGCTCCAAACACATCCCTGCCCACCGGTATTTCAGTATTCAGTAGAAATTGCTGTTTTACTTGCATAGTCCTTGTCTGGACTCAGATGTGAAACCTAATTTCATCCAACAAGAGTTAAAGACAGTGTCTGGGTCTACCCAGTAAGAGACATTGGAAGTAAGTAAAGATTTAATCATTTTCATGCTGCTGTATCACCTAGGTTGAAGATACAGGGAGAATCTCCATCTTGGTGTAATCTGTGCCATCTGGAAGATATTTGCAGCCTCTCTACCCTAAGGTCTGTTGAAGCCCCTACCTTCTTCTAGAAGGAAAGTTGAGAGGATGGGAGGAGGTGGATATCTAGATATACTGTGCTTGCTAGTTTTGAGAACTGAGTAAAATATCATACTGTCTACAGGCTTGGGTGTTATTTGTCATTATTTTTAAGTAATCTTTGATGAAATTACCTTTCTATTTTGTTCCTTTGAAGATATCTTTTTTATTCTTATGAAACTTGAAACTTCCAGTCTACCCAAACTTGCATTCACGGAATAAATCATGGAATGGAAGATTTTCAAATCTTTTTTAGAATCATAGAATCATAAGGTTGGAAGAGACCTCTGAGATCATCGAGTCCAACCCTGCCTGTCTCCCTAGTAAAACATATTCCTAAGACACTCATCTACCCATCTTTTAAACACCTCCAGGGATGGAGACTCCACCACCTCCCTGGGCAATCTGTTCCAATCCTCGACCACTCTCTCAGTGAAGAAATTCTTCCTAATGTCCAGTCTAAACCTGCCCTGGCGCGACTTGCGGCCGTTCCCTCTCGTCCTGCCACTCGTCACTTGCGAGAAGAGAGCAGCACCCACCCCGTCACAACCTCCTTTCAGGTAGTTGTAAACAGTGATGAGGTCTCCCCTCAACCTCCTCTTCTCTAAGCGCTAAATAACCCCAATTCCCTCAGTCTCTCCTCATAGGGCTTATTCTCCAGCCCCCTCATCAGCCTCGTTGCTCTTCTTTGCACATGCTCCAACACCTCAATGTCTGTCTTGTAGTGAGGGGCCCAAAACTGCACACAGTACTCGAGGTGTGGCCTCACCAGTGCTGAGTACAGGGGCACAATCACCTCCCTGGTCCTGCTGGCCACACTGTTTCTGATACAGGCCAAGATGCCATTGGATCTCTCTTTTAAGGGTAAAAGTGTTTGTATCAGTTGTTGTTTTGACGTAGGTTTTGTTTGCTCTGGATTGGATTGCCATTCAGAATTAAATTCAACTGGAGGTAAAGAAAAGGACAGCCAAGTGTCCTTTATGATGAATAAAGTTACAAAAGGTAATAAATAAAACATGGCATCACTAACCACTAGAGACATCTGGGGCTTTTATCTACACTGTAATGAAAGGCTCGACTTAGTGAACATATGTGATACTTGAAAATGCGACCTTTGCTAAGCAACAGGATTTCTGTTCTTCCTTTTGTAGAAAAAAAAGAAAAAGTGTCATATAGAATCATATGATGTTTGTGGTTTTATTAAAGCTTCTTTGGTTTTTTTTTTTTTACAATCAATAGTGATGAAATATAGAAGAGTGACAGCCCCAGGGACTGATGTCTCTGTTTACCTACATAGCCATGAAAGCACCTCCGTTTCACTGGACAAACCAATATGCTTTAGCTGTGTCTTGCAGGGCCCTTCTCTAGTGGAGAGAGCCTAGCTCAGTCTATATTGTTTGTAGTTTTCTGTCTCCCTGAAGAAAGCACCAGCTCTAATGCCAGCAGGGTATATTGATGAATGTCCACTCATATTTGGATTAAATCTACCAAATGCATTTTATTTAGCGGAGCCAGCACATAAGTAATGAAGTTTGAATACTACTAAAACAAAACCTAAGAGAATAGATGACTTAGACATGGAAAGTCATATAGCTCATCAATAGTCCCTTTAGTACCATCTAGTGCCATCATCTACCAGTTGCCCTCACCATAAAATTGTTTTAGTGGGATAAGAACATTGTTTTGTGCTGAAGATTGGGGACAATAATGAGTGGTCACCTCATACTAGAAAACAGTAACAATTTATGGAAGTATCTTCAAGCTCTCAGCAGGTGCTGAAAGTTATGGTTTAGCAATTGTTCAGACTGCTTCATATACTGTTGGTTGTGACCCAGGAAGCCAATGAAGTTGTCATTTACTGGTGTAGAGACTTGCACAGAATTTAAAAAAACCATGATCTTTAAGTTTATTAAAGATGGCATGTAGTGTTTCAGAATGAGTTTTGAAGATTGACACTTATTCCTTTGCCCAAAAGGCACATTTTCAAAGTATCAATGAATGCTGTAATCAAAACCAGTAGAGTCCTTAACTTCACATCCATTCAAGTTGCTTGGATGTGTTTATCTGCTGTGCCTGTTGTCGTGAAATATCACACTATATCTTTGAGAAATCATGCTAAGGTCTCTCATTTTGGAGTTTCCTCTGTTGTTTTTGCATTTGTGGTCACATTCTGCAATGAGCTTTGTGACAGTTTCTACCTTACCCGGTCCGGTCTTTTCTTTGCCAGGCATTTATGCTCCATGAAAAGTGCAGCCCTCAAGGATACACAGTTTCATTTCCCTTCTTTCTTTTCTTATCAGCTGTGAAAATGTCAACATTGAGGTATTGATGTAAATACATCCATAGTCACACAACATCTCCTTGAAGAGAATGGGACAATTTACACTGTTTTAAGTTATCCACAACTCCGCAGACTCAAGAGTTCTTTGCTTGTTTTGGGGATCTCGGCCTACATGATGATGAAGATAAACATTCCAGAGTGCTAAGTGCACCCTATAACACCTTTTCTCATTCAAACAATAATCCAGCACCTTAGAAGTCTCAAGGTTTAAAAACAATCTCAGTTTTCTTCTTTCTTCTCCCTAAAGGGTGACTTCTTTTCCTCATAAACTTCTAGTTCTCTTAGGGAGGCATGATACTGACCTCAGGCAGCGATGATTACCTAAATTTATATGCCTCTACCCCACAATAGAAATATGACAAATGAGTATCAGTTGAAACCATAAACCCCAGCCTCTCGTGGGATATACCAGCTTTCTTAATGAGAGAAACAATAAGCAATCTAGTCCTGAGAGAGCTGAAGACAAATGACTGTCTGTTGCTAGTATTTTGATCTATGGGACAAATATGGTGTTTCTATTGACAGTGTTTATATAAAGCCAGCTGAAACACAGAGGTTGTGTTCTTTGTAGGTAAATGCACTTGATTTCATCAGCAGAGAAAAGCAGAAATAAATTTTTAAATTACTACCTTCCCCAAGCACAAAAAATATTTTTTTCTTCTTTTTTCTTTCTTTCTTGCTTTTTTCTTTGCCTATTTTCTTTAAATAAAGGAACACCTAATGAGTGGAAAAATGCTTGGAAAGTCAGGTTGTAAAATTTACAGCTTTCTCTGAAACAGTCACATACAAAGACTCTTAAGGATACAGATGTTCTTTAAGGTCAAGAGAATATTTCGGTAGGAAAAAAAAGACATATGTTAAGAGACAGATTTTAATGGAACTCCAGGATAGAATTACAGTAATATTTTGCAGTATTTCCAGTAATATTGCCATTCTTTCCTTTAGCTTTCAGACTATATTGTCATACTGTGATGTAATATCATTATACCATATAGTGACTGCACATCATACTTACTGTAATAATAAACCTAGACGACTCATTCTCGTCTGATGGCAAGTTTCTTTGCAGCTTAGAATACTGCCAGAAAAAGAAGGTTCTTATCTTGAACAGAGCATCGTGTCATTAGTGATACACTAACACCTTAGTTGGCAACTAACACCACAGAACTGCTCACTGCCTCCCCCTGCTAAGATGGGAAGAGAATCACAAGGGTAAAAGTGAGAAAACACATGGGTTGAGATAAAGACAACTTAAAAGGTAAAGCAAAAGCAACGCCCACAAGCAAGTAGAACAAGGAATTCATTCCCTATTTCTCATTGGCAGGCAGGTATTCAGACATGTCCAGGAAAGCAGGGCTCCATCCCAAGTAAACATTACTTCGGAAGACCAAAAGCCATAATTTTGAATGTCCTTCCTTCCTTCCTTCCTTCCTTCCTTCCTTCCTTCCTTCCTTCCTTCCTTCCTTCCTTCCTTCCTTCCTTCCTTCATCCTTCCTTCTTCCTTCTTCCTTCCTTCCTTCCTTCCTTCCTTCCTTCCTTCCTTCCTTCCTTCTTCCTTCCTTCCTTCCTTCCTTCCTCCCTTCCTCCCTCCCTCCCTCCTTCCTCCCTCCCTTCCTCCCTCCCTTCCTCTCCCTCCCTTCCTCCTCCCTTCCTTCCTCCCTTCCTCCTCCCTTCCTCCCTCCCTTCCTTCCTCCCTTCCTTCCCTCCCTTCCTCCCTCCCTTCCTTCCTCCCTTCCTCCCTCCCTTCCTCCCTCCCTTCCTCCCTCCCTTCCTTCCCTCCTCCCTCCCTCCCCTCCCCTCCCCTCCCCTCCCTTCCCCTCCCCTCCCCTCCCCTCCCCTCCCCTCCCACCCTCCCCTCCCCTCCCCTCCCCTCCCCTCCCCTCCCCTCCCCTCCCCTTCCCCTCCCTCCCCTCCCTTCCCTTCCTTCCCTTCCCTTCCCTCTTCCCTTCCCTTCCCTTCCTTCCCTTCCTTCCCTTCCCTTCCCTTCCCTTCCCTTCCCTTCCCTTCCCTTCCCTTCCCTCCTTCCCTTCCCTTCCCTTCTCCCTGCCCTTCCCTTCCTGCCCCAGGTTTTTCACTGATGATAATGACATCACACAGCATGGGATAACCTTTTTGGTCAGTTGGGGTCATCTGTGACAGCTGTGTCTCCTCACAATTTCTTGTGTAGCCTACTTGTCGGGGGGCAGTATGAGAAGCACAAAAGGGCTTGGCTCTGTAAACACTGCTCAGCAATAACTAAAACATCTCTATATTATCAACACTATTTCCAGCACATTCCAAAATGTAGACCCATGCCAGCTGCTACAGAAAAAATAAACTCTATCCCAGTCAAACTCAACACAACTTCAAAATCTGACTTTTAATCTTAGTTTTTCCAAAGAGGTGTGCTAAGTCCTGTTCACAACATGCAGAATTTATTTGGCACCATGTAAATGCATACAACCATGGACAACCAGGAATATCATTAGGATGCCTCTGGCAAGGAGGCAGACATTGGACAGAATTTATGAAAGAAAAATCCATCTGACCCTAAGCAAAAACAGACCACGTGGACCAGACAGGCAAGACCTGCTGATATAGTGCTCCAGATAGTTATTATCTCTGTTTGCCCCTCTCTTACAATCTTCCATGGATGAACACTGGCACTATTAGATACACAATATTAGGTGGGGATAGTTGTGTTTCAATGTAGTTGTTCTTCTTATATTCCTGTCTTTCTGAGTTGTGTTTCAATGTAGTCGTTCTTCTTATATTCTTGTCTTTCTGTTCATATGGGACTTCCTCTATGTTTTCTCTCATTCTTTGCCCAAAGACAAGCAGACTTTAAAAAAGTTTCTGAGTGCCAGAAATGCAAAATTGTTTGAGTAAGAATTTAATTGAAAAGTTAGTTCATCCCCAGTACCTTAGTTTCTCATAGACACCTGATGTGATTGATGGATAAAGAAAACATATCTTCTACAGAGGACAATTCCTCCTCTCCTAACTGCCCGTCACAGCAGCAATATTTGACTAAAAGTGTTTCCCATGACAACTAAATCTCTAAGCCAAATACCTCACAAAGACATGGCAGCACTGGGGTTAAGTGCTTCTCTCAACTGGGACCCAAAGAAATTAATTGAAGTGCAGAATTAGGCAACGTCAACTGGCACCTGTACAAGCAGTGCCTCTTGCCTCATAAGAATCAATATTTCTTGTTCTGTGACAAAAAAAAAGTGAAATAGCTTCCTGATGTTCTTTGTGTAAGTGCTAAATGCCACTGCATACACAGCTAATGATAGGTTTTCTTGCCATCAAATAATACTGTGTCCAGACACTGCAGCGTCTGGATTACAATATATGAATCTTCAAACATCTTACCATGCCACATCCTTTGTGCTTTCTGGTTATCACTCGTACTCTTGATATACCTTTTTGATCCAGAAAACAGGTCAAAGGGCTTCAGTGCTAGAAAGCAGTATGTATAAACAGGAATGAAAAAGATTGTCTCTCCTTACCTTAAGGAAAAGTTGACTGGTTTTCTCTTGTCTTTAAGGAATAGAAGCATGACAATAAAACTACCACCAGACTGGGTACACTGCTGACAAGTTGAAGCAGGGCAGCTTTTGGTAGGGGTCTTTTAAGTAAGGGAATTTAAATTCAGCAATAATTTACGATGCTGGATCAGCCATTTTCAGAGAGTTTAAAATCCAGATTTGTATCAGTGAGAACACAGCAGGACACAGCCTGCTGAGAAGCAGCACATCTCTTGTCAAGCCCTGGGAAAGTCTACAGGATAAAGAAAACAAGTGCAGTCTCTGTGTTACTCTGCCTGAATTCTCAGAAATTGGAAACCACAACAAGCCCATCACTGTGTTGGAGACGTGATTTTGGGACCCTGACACTGGCCTGACTACATTGCACCTCCCAGCAAACAGATTTAAAGGGGCAAAGCAAAAGAAAAGAGGTATCGTACTTTCACTGTGGCACACACGACATTTTTTCTTGTGAACTATATATTTAGTGCACTCCTATCCCATTTCACTCTTCCTCATATCTCCCCCTCCCCAAATTCCTGATCCTTGCTCACTTGGGGTCGCTTTATCCTGTAGAGTTCTTCTCCAACATGTGAGCTATATAACCTTTTTTTTTCCTGATTTTCACTCTATGAAGCCCAGAAGCCAAGGTTTGTTAAGCAGTAAAATTGACAGTGACTTTAACAGTTGTGCTCAGTTTTGTGGTAGGTCTCATCTCAGGGATTTTATAAATGTCCATTAAACTCAAAGGAAAAGAAAAAAATAGTAAGACTGAGGGAATTGTTCTTTACAAAACTTTACTTTATGAAACTACTGTAGCACTGCATTAATTACGTGTCATGCAAAAACAGTGAGGTGAAGCCAGTAACAGTGTTTATAGGGTAAATTAGGTCTTCATTATACACAAGAAATAGCTGTGTAGTCAAGGAAGAAACACTAAAGGATTTTGACCAAGATTGTTGAGAGTTTTGTGTTTTACCAAACAAATTAACTCTATTTTTCCTGATCTTATGACTCATTCCAGGGATTTACCTCATCTGCAATCATCTCTTCGGACCTGCTGACATAACCCAGCCAGTTCCCCTGCTTTATATGTTTTTATATTATACTTACTGGCTATGATAGAGACCAATAAGAGATCATTCTCCCGCTCCCAAACTCCTGCCTCCATGTAACTTATAATTGGGTTGTGGTTGGGGAACATTAACTCTCCAAAGGTGTATGGAAATGTTTTCTCTGGCCGGTCATTTGGGAGATTTTATTGTCATGATTACCATCTTGCTTTTCTATTCTTAGCTCCAGTTCTTGATTTTAGTGCCTGCCATATCTCAAGAGGTTTTTCAGAGACAGAAGTAATTTTCTGGAGAAGAATGTGAAAGTTTCCATTTGGTACGAAGTATGAACAGAGGGCATAGTCAAGTGAATAACAAATCAAGGTATGAATCAAAGACTGTTAAAACAGAGGAACATTATTATTAACTTCAGGGACTTTGGGTCCTGGGAGGCAGACTGTATCTTATAATGCCACTGCTTAGTGCAAGGGGGCAAAAATGTAAAAATAACACAGATTCTGGAGAACTATGTTTAATAATATGTGGGAGTGAGTGCTGAGAGAAGAAGAGCAATGTATTTCTCAGTTCTTCTCTAACAAGTTTGGCCCTCTAGTCATGAATAGGCTTATTGGGAGGTTGACTATAGTTCTGAAGTCCTTTAGTATCAACACAGTTTTGAGTCCAAACCAAACAACCCATAAATCAGTGGCAAGCCTTTATTCCAGACCAAGTCAGGAATTACTAATATCAAAAGCCAGTACCAGGATTGTCTTGACCACCTGTAAAGAGAAAGCTCTGCTCCCAAAATGAACATCTGTGTTCTTAGTTGGACAGATCAAATCATTAATTATGATATTACAAGCTTGGGGAAAATCGATGGAAGAACATGAAGAGGAAAAAGTTTCAGTGTTGTGGACAGAGTAGTGGAAAGGAGGAAAAAAAAAGAGTGCTGAATAATAACCTTATTCAGAAGGATGATTTTCAAAACTTTCTAAACCTCCTCCTCACACCAAACCTCCCTGGATCATCTTCTAAACTCTTATCTGCCTCTCTGTCCCCATTTTGCAGTTTTGTCTATATTCCTTGGAGGTCTGTCACCATCTCCACATTCTATACCTGGTATTCCATCAGCTCATACACACATAAGGTGTCTTTAAAGCATGGGAAAGATAATGAGGATCCCAGGAGGTGTCATTCAGGAGTTTTGGCTTTTTGGGGCCACTTCACAATCATTTTTTTGCCACAGCTGAGAGAACAATGCATTTTATGATTCAATTACAAATCCTTCATTTCCTCACACCAGTAAATTTGAAGAAAAACAAAGAAAAAGCCCACCACATAATGATCACCAGTGAAGCAGGCAAAATCAAACTAGTTTATATGATTCACCAGTTCTGGACAATATCAGTATATAGGTACAGTGTGGCATTTCAGTGCTTGGATACTGTCCCGTCTTTGGAAACTGCCCTTGCTCTTTAAGTTTAGAAGTGTAGCTAGGATAAAGGCAGAAAATTAATTTCAGATAAGAAGCCAACAAATGTGAAGTGATTCTTCCTCTCACCATAACTGTACTTTAAGTTCTTATACAAGAGGAATGTTGAAGAATTTTAGCCTGGGTATATTACATAGCTGTTGAAGAGTGGTTACTGACTGGCAGGAGAGTATGATGCATGTCACTCATGCTTTAAATCACAGACTGGTTGGTGATATTTGCTGTCATTTCTTAGTAAGATCAAGGATCAGGAACTGACTTTAACTTATATGGGGCCAAACTTGGCCCTGCTTACACCTAAGACACTTGCAAGAACCAGAAACATTAACACAAGCATTAACAGAAGTTTCCACTTGAAAGTCCCATTTATGTGGTTCCAAACATGGGGGGGGAAAGAAAAAAAGCAGCTGTTTGTCTTTACTGGATATTTATATTGTCCCTGTTCTCTTCAGCCAATGTTCAATTTTGTTCACATAGAAGTATCTGCCATCTCACAGTTGCCCAGTAAGTCTTTTCATGTCAGTCTAGTCCTAGAGTTCTGTGACCATACACCATAGGTAATACTTCTCTTACATCATTTACTTCAAAGCTCTTTATTAAAAGAAAAAAATAATTCTCATTTTGAGTAATATATAAAGACATTTTTGTATCTTTTAATTGTTTTAAGGAATGGAGAGTGACTTTTCTTCAGTCTTTGCATTATTCTCGCATTTTCTCCTTTGGGGACTGCAAATATTTTGAGAAACTAGAAGCATTTACAAATGCCTTGCCTGTCTACTTCTGTGGAGTACTTTAGTCTTATTTAAAATGAAGATGCAGGTTCAAAAGGTTAGTAACACTTAGTAGCATAGGAAAGACCAATATGGGATTTGGAAAAGTGGGAAGAAACAGACATGATGAAACTTTATAGCCCACCAGAGAGTGTTTTCCTATTGGAGCACTGTGAAGGGAAACAGCCTAGACTCACCCCATCTGACTGAGGTTCTAAATTTTGAACACAGCAACCCTTGGGAAATGTAACCATCTCTAGAGGGTAGTACAGGCTATCCCAAGATGTCTTTCTACTGACTATAAAAGGAGCTTAAAGAGGCTGTTCTTTTTTAGATGCTTAAAGTAAGATGAGGCAACCCTGGGTTCAACAGCAAATTCAACTTAACCTGTAAAGAAAACAAGCTCTTAAATCATCTTGCAGATTGAAGAATTGCTGAGTCTGTGGTGTGAATATGCAGGACTAGGGGATCCTGGCACAGACTTTACTGAACTTAGCATTGCTGCTGAGCATGTCAGCAGTACCCCAGTGGAGACACAAAGCAAGAAAAGAAAAGGTAAAAAACCACTGAGCTGTCTGATGTTTTTCTATCTTCCACCGTCAGAAGTGCCAGTCGTCACTGCAGCCTTCTGTGTTTTGCTAACTGTCTGTTTGCCAGCTATTCCAGTAAGTCAACATGATCTGCTGGGTTATTTTGGGTTTGGTTTGTTGGTTTTTTTTTTGTTATTACTTCATCTGGCTACAAGGAAGCTGGAAATTGGAAACATTCAAAGTCAGGTTGGATGAGGCTCTGAGCAATGTGATCAAGTTGAAGATGTCCTTGCTCATTACACAGGGGCTGGACCAGATAATCTTTAAAAGGCTCTTCAAACACAACCTGGTCTATGATTTTATGATAAGTTAGTACCACAGCTAGACAGATGATTGCAGTAATCACTTCTGAGGTCCTTTTCTTAGCAAACATGATCACGACAATTAGACATTAGGAAGAAATTTTCATGATGAGGGTGGTGAGACACTGGAACAGGTTGCCCAGGAAAATTGTGAATGCCCCATCTCTGGAAGTGTTCAAGGCCAGGTTGGATGGGACCTTATGCAGCCTGATCTAGTGAGAGGTTTCCCAGCCCATGGCGGGGGGTTTGGAACTGAATGGTCTGTAGGGTCCCTTCCAAGCCAAACCATTCTATGATTCTCTGATTCTATGATCTCACATCCTTGCTTTATCTTCAGCCAGCACTAGCGAGACTGCATAGAGGTGCCTGTGCTCACCAGCTTGTCTGTACATGCACTTCCCACCTTCTCCAGGGTGGTTGTCCTGCAGAGATGTCACTACATATATAGCATAAAACCAGTCTATTCAACTATGCAACTCTGTATAGTGCAAGCCATGCTCTCAAGCACATCTCCCACCTGCTCCTTCAGACACATAGTGCTCATGTAGTTGCTTGTCCCTTAAAAACTCATCCATCCTTTTTTTAAACATCTTCAGGCATCGTGACTCAACCACCTCCCTGGGCAGCCTGTTCCAGTGCCTGACCACCCTTTCAGGAAAACAATTCTTCCTAATATCCAGTTTGAACCTCTCCTGGCACAACTTCTGGCCATTTCCTCTTGTCCTTTCACCTGTAACTTGAGAGAAGAGGTCCCTTTCAGGCAGCCATAGACAGCAACGAGGTCTCCCCTTCTCCAAACTAAACAACCCCAGTTCCCTCAGCTGCTCCTTGTAGGACTTGTTCTCCAGCCCCTTCACCAGCCTCGTTACCCTTCTCTGGATGTGCTCCAACACCTCAATGTCCTTCTTGTAGTGAGGGGCCCAGAACTGACCCCAGTACTCCAGGTGTGGCCTCACCAGTGCTCAGTACAGGGGCAAAATCACCTCCCTTGTCCTGCTGGCCACGCTGTTTTTGATACAGGCCAAGAGGCCATTGACCCTCTTGGCCACCTGGGCAGTGGCTGGCTCATATTGGTCAGTTGTCAATCAATACCCTCAGGTCCTTCTCCTCCAGGCAGCTCTCCAACCAGTCTTCCCCAAGCCTGTAACACTGCATGGGATTATTGTACCCCAAGTGCAGGACTTAGCATTTGGTCTTGTTGAGCCCCTGCCCGTTGGTCTCAGCCCATCGATCCAGCCTGCTCAGATCTCTTTGCAGCACCTCCCTTCCTTCAAGCAGATCAACTCTGCCACCCAGCTTGGTGTCATCTGCAAACTTGCTAAGGGTGCACTTGATCCCTTCGTCCCTTTCTATGTTTTATTTTGGACACCTTGAGAAGCCCAGAAACAAGGAGGGAGGGAGGGAGGGAAGGAAGGAAGGAAGGAAGGAAGGAAGGAAGGAAGGAAGGAAGGAAGGAAGGAAGGAAGGAAGGAAGGAAGGAAGGAAGGAAGGAAGGAAGGAAGGAAGGAAGGAAGGAAGGAAGGAAGGAAGGAAGGAAGGAAGGAAGGAAGGAAGGAAGGAAGGAAGGAAGGAAGGAAGGAAGGAAGGAAGGAAGGAAGGAAGGAAGGAAGGAAGGAAGGAGGGAGGGAGGGAGGGAGGGAGGGAGGGAGGGAGGGAGGAAGGAAGGAAGGAAGGAAGGAAGGAAGGAAGGAAGGAAGGAAGGAAGGAAGGAAGGAAGGAAGGAAGGAAGGAAGGAAGGAAGGAAGGAAGGAAGGAAGGAAGGAAGGAGGGAGGGAGGGAGGGAGGGAGGGAGGGAGGGAGGGAGGGAGGGAGGGAGGAAGGAAGGAAGGAAGGAAGGAAGGAAGGAAGGAAGGAAGGAAGGAAGGAGGGAGGGAGGGAGGGAGGGAGGGAGGGAGGGAGGGAGGGAGGGAGGGAGGGAGGGAGGAAGGAAGGAAGGAAGGAAGGAAGGAAGGAAGGAAGGAAGGAAGGAAGGAAGGAAGGAAGGAAGGAAGGAAGGAAGGAAGGAAGGAAGGAAGGAAGGAAGGAAGGAAGGAAGGAAGGAAGGAAGGAAGGAAGGAAGGAGGGAGGGAGGGAGGGAGGGAGGGAGGGAGGGAGGGAGGGAGGGAGGAAGGAAGGAAGGAAGGAAGGAAGGAAGGAAGGAAGGAAGGAAGGAAGGAAGGAAGGAAGGAAGGAAGGAAGGAAGGAAGGAAGGAAGGAAGGAAGGAAGGAAGGAAGGAAGGAAGGAAGGAAGGAAGGAAGGAAGGAAGGAAGGAAGGAAGGAAGGAAGGAAGGAAGGAAGGAAGGAAGGAAGGAGGGAGGGAGGGAGGGAGGGAGGGAGGGAGGAAGGAAGGAAGGAAGGAAGGAAGGAAGGAAGGAAGGAAGGAAGGAAGGAAGGAAGGAAGGAAGGAAGGAAGGAAGGAAGGAAGGAAGGAAGGAAGGAAGGAAGGAAGGAAGGAAGGAAGGAAGGAAGGAAGGAAGGAGGGAAGGAGGGAAGGAAGGAAGGAAGGAAGGAAGGAAGGAAGGAAGGAAGGAAGGAAGGAAGGAAGGAAGGAAGGAAGGAAGGAAGGAAGGAAGGAAGGAAGGAAGGAAGGAAGGAAGAAAGGAAGGAAGGAAGGAAGGAAGGAAGGAAGGAAGGAAGGAAGGAAGGAAGGAAGGAAGGAAGGAAGGAAGGAAGGAAGGAAGGAAGGAAGGAAGGAAGGAAGGAAGGAAGGAAGGAAGGAAGGAAGGAAGGAAGGAAGGAAGGAAGGAAGGAAGGAAGGAAGGAAGGAAGGAAGGAAGGAAGGAAGGAAGGAAGGAAGGAAGGAAGGAAGGAAGGAAGGAAGGAAGGAAGGAAGGAAGGAAGGAAGGAAGGAAGGAAGGAAGGAAGGAAGGAAGGAGGGAAGGATTCTCTCCCCCATCTTAGCAGGGGGAGGCAGTGAGCAGCTCTGTGGTGTTTAGTTGCCAACTAAGGTGTTAGTGTATCACTAATGACACGATGCTCTGTTCAAGATAAGAACCCTCTTTTTCTGGCAGTATTCTAAGCTGCAAAGAAACTTGCCATCAGACAAGAATGAGTTGTCTTGGTTTATTACAGTAAGGAAGGAAGGAATACACAGTTCCTAAATCAGCCCAAAAATCTAACATGTTCACCTTGGTGACATGTATTTATTTAAATTATTCATTTGCCCATAGTTGCTAGGAGTGACAGTAAGGTATTTTGGCATTCGTTATAACTCTATTTCACTTTATTTGTAACAAAGGTTAAAAAGCAGCAGTGATCTATCTTCTTTCCTAAATCTTTTCCAAGGATTAGGAATCCCTGACTTTTATTGTAAAATTCATCAGTTTCAGCCATTGCTGTGTATAATCATTAACAAATTACCACACATCATCATTTGTTTTATTAATCAACTTTCCATGGCAAAGTGAGATGGAGTTGGTCCAAAGCAAATGATAAATTATAGAATCAGTAATACAAAGAAGGAGCCAATTAAACTGCCTTATTACATTTTACTAAGCTGCTCCAGAACAATTATAAGTATATTTCTTTGTGGTCTAATTAGATTCAACTGAGTTCCACAGCATGTAAGCCTGTAATTAGTGAACACATGAGAAACACGGTTCAGACTCCATGTGAGGGATCGTTAATATGCTCTGGGCTGCTTCTTTGGAAGAGGCTGCACCTAATTATGTGGGTTAATGCACTAAATAGGTGAATTGCAGCCATTTTCAGTGTTTCAAAGGCCCCTTAGACCAACAGAGCTGTAGATTAATAAGTTGTTAGAGAGTGATCTGTTGACCTGCCCCATCATTCTTCACTTTCATTCCATACGCTCTTAGAGGCATGAAATTCTGAAGTGGAGAAATGTGTCAACCACTGTCAATTAAATTTTGCTTTATCTGTCATTTGCCTAAGAAATTATCAGAACTGGTGAACAGCAAAATACAATGCCTGATATGTTCCAATAACTTCAGCTGACTTTGGATCAAAGTGCACCATACACAGGAGTTAATAGGTGCCTTGCTAGCACAAAACAGCTTAGATGAAAGGCTGAACTCCTTTCAGTGAGCTGTGGCTGTTTAAAAGTCAGGCATGTAGTCTAAAGCTATCATTTTAGACACCCCTTTAGCCAACTGAAAGAGTAAGCCATGCAGACTAACCAAGTTATCCAAGCATAAAAGAAAAGGCCAAGACATCTGAGGATATTCACACCCGAAAAGGGACAGTTTAAGGTGATGTATTACAGAGGCTGCAAAATTATGGTGGGATGGGTATTGAGCTAGATTGTTAACCACCTTCTTTAATGGGTTATCAAATTACAGTAGTAGGAACCAAATTCAGTGCAGAAAAAGAACCCTGAGGTTTTTGGGTTTTGAGTGGGGGTTTTCAGTTGATAGTAGACCTTTGAAACTTCTTTGCAAGCCACACCACCACTAGGAAATTCTCATAATGGACAAATTAAGAATGGAGACTGAGAGATTATCAGGGATGCAAGATCAGGTACTTTTTCTGTCCCCTAAGTTCATATTTATGACCAGTACTGGACACAGAATACCAGATGATATGGATTGCTGAGATGAATCAGTAGAACTGCTTTTTTATGTCCTACTTTGTGGCAATTAAGATATAGAATGCTCCTCAGAACTTTCTCTTGATTAGCTCAGGCAGCCGTCTTCCCAGCACATTCAATTTGTATATCCTGTAAAAGTTTTCATGTGTATTGTAAAAGGGGCCAAAAGGTCAAAAAGACAGTTGAACAGGAGATGGCACCTACATTATCAGATTTGATACCTATATCCTTTTGTAGACCTAATTTGGGGAACAGTTCCCATTTACAAAGACTAAAATCCGAGACATTTCACTGGCTTATGAATGGTTTGTCTACACGACAGCAAAAGATATGTCAAATACATTTGTTTTCTTATGTTCGCACTTGTACTTAAGGCACCAGAGACAAAAAGCACCTCCTATGCCACTCCTGAGTAAAAGGACCTGACAACTCAATAATTGAATTAGGTACTTAGCTCACTATTTTTCTGATGTGTTTGTTCTTAATTTCTTTTGTCAGGATCTTTTTAGCTCTTCTTCCAATGTTGCCAGCATGCTCTAGTTCCTCACAATGTCCATGAAAAAAGGCTTTATTAGAATTTTCCCCTGTCATATCCTATTCTCATATTAACCCTCTACCCCATGGTGGCTTGCAGAATCTGTCCAAATTGAACTGCTTGTTGATGGAAAGTTTTGAGTTCCACATCACTGTTTGTGATATTGTAAAGAAGAAAAAAACATGCCAGTATTTTCATCCAAAGCATCAATAAATAGCTGTTTAATTGCATTGTTAGATATACCTGCAATGAGGAAGGATAAGGCACATGTGTCCAGGAAGTACATAAAGCAATAGCCAATTGTCCAAATGGAGATGAGTAACAAGTGGTGTCCCTCAGGGGTCCATGGTGGGCCTGGTACTGCTCAATATCTTTATCAATGAGTCCACCCTTCAGTAAGTTTGTGGATGACACTAAGCTGAGTGGTGCAGCTAATGCACTACAGGGAAAGGATGCCAGAAGTCCAGAGGGACCGTGACAGGCTCGAGGAAGGGTCCAGTGTGAACCTTATGAATTCTCCCCCTCTGCTCTTGCGAGACTTCACTTGGGGTACTGCATGTAGCTCTGGGGTCCCCAGCATAAGGAAGACATAGACATCTTAAAACGGGTCCAGAGCAGGGCCACAAAATGATCAGAGGCTGGACACTTCTCCTTTGAGAGAGTTTGGGTTATTCAGCCTGGAGAAGGCTCTGGGAAGACCTTATTTTGTCCTTTTAGTATATAAAAGGAGCTTACAAGAAAGACATTGAGACTTTTTTTACCAGCTCTTCTCACCACAGGAAAAGAACCAGCAGTTTTAAGCTGAAAGAGTGATAGATTTAGATTGAACATAATGAAGAAATTTTTTACAATAAAGTTGCTGAGACACTGAAACAGGTTGTCTAAAGAAATTGTCGATGTCTCCTCTCTGGAAGTGTTCAAGGTCAGGTTGGATAGAGCTTTGAGCAACCTGATCTAGTGAAAAATATTCCTGCCTGTGGCCAGCAGGTCGGACTAGATGCCCTTGAAGGTCCCTTCCAACCCAAACCATTCTATGATTCTTGAAGGTCCCTTCTAATCCAAACCATTCTGTGATTCAATGATGTAGTACGAATATACTGTTTTATAGTAACGTCATGGAATACTTTGGGGTTTTGTTTGTTTTGTTGTTTGTTTTTTTTTTTTTAAATAGCATTTGCCATTATAACCAAGACTATAATACACATCAGGGAGGAGTATGTCTGTGTTGGCACACAGAGATTTCATCCTTACTCTAAGCCAGGCAGCATCTATGGTGTCAGTAGAGAAATACTTCACCTAGGTCATTGGTGCCAAATATATCTGCTGTGTAAGCTGGCTCATTGAAAGCTCCCACCAGTCTATCTTTGCACTGCATCATACTAATGAGGTAATCACTGAGCTTCTAATGAATGGGATTAGTGTGTGGGCAAGGATTGTTTGTTCTGGATCTCTTGTTCAAATGCAACTTGAGGCTCTTAAAATATTTGCTTGCAATCAGCTACAAGCTGGGTTTGTTTCAGCTCTTACTAACTACATGCAAATCATTTTCATCACTGTTGGATTTGCCAGTTTTCCTGATAGAGGCTGCCTGCTGTTTGTAGTGGATGTAAGCAGGGAGCTGTATTTCAGAGGTAAACTGTAAGTATGAGTAAGGTAAACCAGTAGGTATCATGATTTGTAATTTCATGCCAGTGCTAAGCTTGATTGCAAAAAAAAAAAAGAGTATCTTCTATTAATTAGCTTTTCTTAACAGCAATTTTGAATATTTAATATTACATAAAATAATCCAGTTGTGTAGATATTTTAGGCTAAATCTAGAGAAAAACTACCAGAAAACCTGACTTCATTTCTTCACCAAAACTAACTTAATTGATTTAAGAAGTTTTACAGTTTTGACCCTGAAAAAGTATTTGCAGGATATCTCTGTGCAATTTCTGTGCTCCACCTTTACTGAGGAAAGACTGTGTCAGCTTTTTGGAAAGGAAGCATGAAATAGAAATCAGTGCAGGTGAAAATCTAGTTTAATTTTTGTTATTCTTTTCTAAACCTTCGTGGTAACCAAAAATACATAACATACAGAGTTAGCTGATTTGTTTTTCCTGTGAGAAACATTTTCATCAAAAGATGTAACTTTTCATGAAGAACAAAATACCACATCATTTTATGAAAATCTTTTCAATACTTCCTATGACATTTTAATTAAAACCATTTTTGAAGTGTTTTATTTATTGTAGGAAAACTGCCTTTATATTACATGACACATTTAAAGAAGAGTTTAACTGGCATTTTCAATCATGTTTTCAGCAGAAAACACTGTGAGTGAAAATGAAACAAAATCCCAAATGCTGTTTGCATTGAAACCAATGAAATGAAATCTAATGCAAAATTTTATATTTTTCATGAGATGCTTTGTTTGATTTTTTAACAGAATAAAGGTCTCTTCCTTTTTTTGAAAAAAAATGGTAACGATATGTATTATATTTATTTATCCTGCACTTTCACTAGTGTTTCTCAGAAATAAATGTCATGTTCTATGCATACAATGGGATCAAATAAACATCTAACTCGTGTTTATAAATTATACATATAATTGTGAAATTGCTTAGCACAGGTCTGGCAGAGCAAATTTAAAAGCAAAAGTACACAGTATGAGAATCTGAGCTAAGTTACTTTTAAAATGTACAAACCCAACAACAACAATGAAAAAAAATAAACAAAACATACTGAGTTTCATGTTTTTAAATGAGCAGAACTGGAGATCAGGAACATGTTAAAACCACAAACAATAAAGGTGAATTAACAACCATGTATCTTACAACACTCTGTATATCAAACCTAGAGGCAAAGAAATAACATTCCCCAGAAACACAGGGGACATAATTAAAATCTCTAACATAAGGTGGAACACGTCTGCAATGAAGGGGAAAAAAAAAAGACAAGAAAGAAAAATCATTCACAATTATGCTAACATATAGTATTAAACAGTTTTTCTTTCATACAATTACTGTTTGTTGACTATAGCACTTTTAATGCAACGTGATCAGTAAAGCAGACACTGATGTAGGGCCTGAATATGAAATACTTTGAGAATCCATTCCTCTTCACAGAGTGATCACAGGCTCTGCAAAAGCAAGAATAACTGGTCAGTATTCACAGGATTCCCAGAAAATTCATGATCTAAAGTTGTTACTGATGGAAGGATGGCTGATCAAGATGGTCCCAAAATGCATAGTCAAGAATGAAGTAGATATTATTGTAGAAAATTGTATTTTCACTGCTTCCAGTCTAAAGCAATTTTGGAAGTGGAAGGCGTGAGAAAGCTGAGAGTATAAACAAAACAAATTTATAAAGAAAATACAAAGTACAGCTTGCTGTAGCAAGGAAGAGCAGATACTGTGTTCTTGTCAATGCCAGCAGTACCCATACCTGGAGGACAATGAATTTAATTTTAAAAATACGTTTTCCTGCAAACTGGACTAAGTATAGAAGTCAGAGTGTGACACTGGTGCACTTTGCAGGAGAGAATATATCTAAGAAATATTAGTGGGTTTTCCATTTTTCCATGCAGTGAAACCATTAGATACTTTATCTTGACACGATGGACTCACTACACCGTGTGCAGATCTCTAAAAGATAAGATATTTACACTATTTATGTAGACAGTTAATGGAAATAAAAAGCCAATTTTTGATGAAAGCATGTCCTTCCAATTACTATAGGAGAATTCTCTGAGGAAAGACATCATCAGCAGGATAGCATCTTCAAGATAGACATCAGCACCACAGGCTTTTAAGCATTTTTGTACTCACCACCACATGAAGCAGCCCTATGTGTTTGCATTAAGCATCACTATGAAAAACATAAGCAGGTTTTTGTATTGTTTGTGTTTATTCTACCTCTATTTCCACCCACGCTAAATAATGTTTGTGTATTCATGCTATGTAAGAAAATCTGGTAAAACATGGTACTAAGGAAAAGGAAAGGGGTGGAAAATTAGTCTGTTATTTTATTGAACCCATAACTGAGAAAAACTTTTTTTTTTAATGTATGATAGGTGAAAGCCTTTGAAACACCTTGTTTTAGTTGTGCTTTACTGTAAACCAATGAAGTGTCAAAATAAACCAGAGATCAGACACTCTCCTCCTTCACAAAACCATGCACATATTGTTATTTATATCAGTTATTAAAATTGTTCATAATACAATATCATTTAGACAATCTTTTGAAATCAAATGTCCACACGTGCTGTACTGCATATACAAAACACAGAAGACTTCCTACCTTGCAATCACATACACACATAAAGAGAAACACTTTTTAAGGAGAAAGGGTACATTTTGAAGATGACATTCATCTCAGCTAATTTAAGGTGTAAGTATCTCCAACTAAGAATAATAGCTCCCAGGCACCAGGCTCTTGTTACAGTAATTACAGATCTAATCAATACAGCCAATGGATCTTTAGGGTGGGGGTCATTTGAATAAAGACATCAACTCTACAATGACCTGAATTTTTCTGGCTGCTATTGACTGGCATTAACTGCAAAGAGATTTACAGGATGACTGTCTCAGATGCAGAAATGTACACTGTGGACATCTAAATTTAGCTGCACAAATTCTGCAGTAGAATTCCTTCTAATATCACAAAAGGATTTGCTAGAATTACTCAGATAAGCAGAAAGATTCTGGAAAGGGGAAGGACAATACTCATCATATAAAATTTCCATCCACTTCGGAACCAACCTCACTTTCCTGTTCACTTAATATTTCACGATATTTTCTTCAAAGAGGAAAGGCTGTAAGTGGAGCAAAAAGAAAATTACCTGAAATGGAAGGAACATTTCTATAGGTGCCAATCAACAAAGTGTTCACTGCCTGTTCAACTAACATAGTCACAGACTGGATGAAATTGGGAAGTAACTTCTGGGGATCATCTAGTTCAACCACCAGCTCAGACCAGAGACAGCTGAAGCAGAGTGATCAAGCCTGTGTCCAAATGACTTTTAATAGCTCTAAGGCTGGAAACTCCACAACTTCTCTGGCCAACCTGTTTCCCTGTTAGAACACTCACAGTTAAAAAAAAAAAAAAGCCAAACAAAAAAATACCAGTGGTCCCTTGTGATAAAACGAATTTTCATTTGTTTACAAGTCCAGAGGAGGGCCACGAAGATGATCAGAGGCCTGGAGCACCTCCCATATGAGGACAGGCAGAGAGATGATGGGCTTATTCAACCTAGAGAAGAGAAGGCTCAAAGGAGAGCATATAGCAACCTTCCAGTAGTTAAAGGGAGCCTATAGGAAAGCTGGGGAGGGGCTCTTTATCAGGGATTGCAGGCATAGGATGAGGTGGAACGGTTTTAAGCTGAAAGAGTGGAGATTTAAATGAGATATTAGGAAGAAATTTTTTATTGTGAGGAGGGTGATGCACTGGACCAGGTTTCCCAGAGAAGCCATCGATGCCACATTCCTGGAGGTGTTCAAGACCAGGTTGGACGAAGTTTTGAGCAACCTGATCTAGGGGAAGGTGTTCTTGCTCACGGCAGAGCAGTTGGAACTGGATGATCTTTAATGTCCTTTCTGATCCAAACCATTCCATGATTCTATGATTCACATATTTCAGGTGGTGTCCATTGCCTTTTGTCCTATCAGTGGAAACAATTGCAAAGAGACTGGTTCCATCTTCTTTATATCCTTCAGTAGGTATTTATATAGATGGATAAGATCCCTCTGAGCCTTCCATTCTCCAGACTGCAGACCTTGCTCTCTCATTCTCTGCTCATATGTCGAATGCTCCTGTCCCTTAATAATCTTTGTGGCCCTTTGCTGGACTCATTCCAGTATGCCCCTGTCTGTTTTTTGTCCTGAGAAGCTCAGCACTAGACACAACATTCTAGGTGTTTCTCACCACAGCCGAGTAGAGGGAAAGGATCACCTTCCTTGACCTGCTTGCAACGCTTCCCCCAATCCATCCCTGCTAGCATCACAGTACTGCCAACTGCTTGTCTGCATTTCACAGTATCACAGTATCACAAGGTTAGAAAAGACCTTTGAGATCATTGAGTTCAACCTATGACCCAACACCAACACTTACTGGTGTCTAAACCATGGCACTAAGTGCCTCATCCAATCTGCTTTTCAACACCTCCAGGGAAGATGACTCCACCACCTCCCTGGGCAGCGCATTCCAATGGCCAATCACCCTTTCAGTGAAGAATTTTTTCCTAATATCAAGCCCAAACTGCCCCCCGATGAAGCTTGAGACCATGTCCTCTTGTTCTGTCACTGGTCACCTGAGAGGAGACCAACTCCTGCCTGACTACAACCTCCCTTCGTTTCTTAGCACTGTCAGTGCAGTCTCATTCATCCCAAGCAATCAACAATGCTGTGGCACAAATGCAAACAATCAGTGAATGACAAATTCACGTCAATCACTAATAAATGGCTGCCTTAAATAAGCTGGCCATGCTCCTTTACAATTAGTGCGTGGACATGTGCATGGATGCATGTGTATGCACATGTATATGCATGTGTGCAAATGATTGACCCTACATGTGGACACACAAATTCCTGTGTACAGGAGAGCAGAATGGAGTCTGATCAGATCCTGTGGACCTTGGACAGTCTTCTTCTCCAGGGACTAGGATAAAGGGCACTCTATGTTTGACATGAAAGCAAATCCTACTACCAGCACAAGCCATTACTTTTGGCAAGCTCTGCAGCTACCAGAGATTATAAATCGTGACTTGCAGACAGCAAAAATATTCAATATTGTAAAAGCTGTTTAAATTAGAAATAGATAATCTACAGACTTGGCTCTTGAGCGTAGCACGAGAGATTCTCCAGACCCAGTCTAAATACAAAACATACTGAGCCAACAAACCAAAAGACTTAATATATGTTTCTCCTTTAGTTAAGGATAAAAATGAGTTGGGTTACTGAAAAATAGTTTGAATTAATTTATACTCTTGGGTTTTGATTAAAAAGGGTGTTTTTTACTGTTTGCTGTCGTAATAGTTTGCTGAGTTAGCCATGGACTATATAGTCTTGTGTTAGCTAAAATACAAATAGAGAACTAAATTACAACTCCTAGAAAAAAGATGTTGAGCTAAATACTTGTTTGGTGTTTTTATTATCTGAGGAAATTTACCAGTAGAAACCTGACAATATCCAAGCAGTATTTGGACAACGCCCTCAGACACATTGTGTGAATTTGTGAATTTTGGGGTTTTCCTGTGTGGGGACTCAAGCTGGACTCAATGATTCTTGTGAGTCCCTTCCAACTCGGGACATTCCAGTATTTTATGAAACCTGGTTGACCTGTTTGCTCATCCATATTTCAGTAAGCAGTTTCTAGTATCTTCATAGTCAATGAAATGAAACAGGCATATTTATCTTTTTTTTTCATATGGAAAGAGCCCCAAACCCCTGCTGCTATCATACTGCTGAGATTATCCTCCTGTGTAGGCTATCAGCATCTTTACTGTGAAAGACAAAAGTTTCAATAGGGACCTGAGCTATGCAACATTCCTACAGCCCTCCTTGGCTGAAGAGAAGCCTTTGGGATTTACAATGCAGCCTCTGCTCATTTATTTGTCCTAGCCTGTTCTGCTTGTGAATTAAAAAGCTAGTCTCATGGGAAGATAAATTTTCCAGAATAATAAACCAATTTGATCCTACCTGCTGTTGTTTGGAACCAAGTGAGTTCTCTGTCTTTCCTCTAAGCCAATGTGATGACACATCACAGTGTGTAAGTAAGGTCTGATGATACAACTTCTGACTTCTGCAAATTTATACATATTTAAGTCTTTTCCACAGACATCAACCTCAATGAACTTCTCTGTTGGAGAAGGCTCATCCTGATGAATTGTAGTCCATTACTCATAGCTGACCATAATATATGCAGAAATTTTTGGACAGTTGAATGATTCCCTGAAAGCGTGAAACGACAGCATTCATTACAAGTTGAGATAACCAAAGGAGGCCTTTGAAATTATCAAGTGGAATTCTGCACCACTGAAAGAGGAGAGCTGATACAAATCTCACTAAAGTCAGTGCAAACACTCTCACTGACTTTATCCAGCTTTGCATCAGGCTCATAGAAAAGTTCTGCAAAGTTATAATCTGTAAACCCACCCCACACTGTTGAAGTAAGTCTGACCAGTTTTCCAAAGAATGGAGGAATAAATGGATGGATTTTGGTACTGAATGCTGAAAACATGGACATGGAAACAGCTCTTCAGAACTACTCATAGCCACCTTCTCAACACGTCAAACTCATGCAGGGAGTGAGCATAGGCCAGAGCTGGACCTGCAGCACAGGTTAGCCTAAGCTGCAGCCCACAGAAAGGAAATCCTAGGTCCATATCTTAATTTTGCCATTTTTGTTTAATTTGGGCGGGAATTTTGTTTAATTTGTTCCAGTTCATGTGCTAACGAGGTACAAATGTCTTTTTTTTGTTCTGAACAGAACCATTCACATATGCAAATTTACAGTGATTAAGCCCATGTCCTGTCACAACATACTGCATTTATATCTGCTTTCCCCTGAATCTGTGGTGTACTCTATACCAGTTTCAGATGTAAATTGGAAAGTAGCTTCCAAATATGACAGACCTGAAATCCTGCATCTCATTCATGATAGAGAACCTAAACTCATCTGTAAGGCTGATAGTGCAGACAGCATCTTTTAAGATGAGGATCTAAGTTTTCTGTTTCTGAAAACCCTCAAGGGAATTTTGAAGACAAAGTAGGAAAATTCAGGTTTTTTACATTTTTCTGCCTCTAGGCATTTGTAGTTTTTAGTATTCTTTTTCTCCTGACATAGCAGAGAACTCTTTAGAGCATGGTAGTTCTCAGATTTTCCAGACATGGTAGATACACTTTGCTCATGTGTTCAGGATTCAACAGATTACCAGCTTTGGGCATCAACATCAAATTTACTCGTACATCAGATAATCTTTCTCTGCAGTTGGGATGTAAATTCATGACTTAGTTCATTTGAACTGAATCTCTACCACCTGTGATAGTGAGGAATGGTCTCTGAGGCCCCATGTCTTTCCTTTCTGACCACCTTGATGATGGTTTCAACTTGAGCCGGATATAATTACTTTATTATATCTGTATATTTATTATACACACAAATTCCTAATGATGCATTTTCAGGATGGGGGGAAAAAACAAGGAAAAAGACAAAAACCCATAGTACTAAAAACATCTATGCTGTCTACTGTCTCTTTGAGCTGAAATTAATAAGATACCAGTTTATTCTAAGAATTGTGTAACTGACATTATTAATATTCTAGACCTAAGTCTTTATCTGGGCCTTCATTCAAAGGTACTATATGGTGATGACATTTTCCCCTTCAGAAAAACCTGTTTTTTTCATCAGTTAAAGTTATTCATTTTTATAGAATCTTTCCCACAAATTTTCTGGGGAAGTAAATGATACCCACTTTTCATTTTAGAAATCTTAGACATTTCTCTAGTGCAAAACTGCCCACAGCACAAAAGCTGCTGTTCTGTTCAGTCACACTGACCATTTCTGCTTATACTGTAATTTTAAAACAGTTTCTTAACAGACCTAATAAACCAAGAGTCTTCTGTCAGAAAAAATGTGATAGCAGGATGATGATATACTCCATGCAATATTGCTTCATATTCACTTAGTATTTTTTTCTCCTGTGTATTCTCTTAGCTGCATCACTGAGGTCCAGCAACTGCCTTTGATTCAACTAAAATAATTTCATTTTTAGCTTAGCAATATGCACCCTATAAGTACTAATCCTTTGACTTCAATTTAGCAGCTGCACATCATTGGTAATATAGGTGTTTCAGAGGCGAATATGAATGCAAGTACATGAGGATCTTGCAGGGACCACCACAAGTTTAAGACCTAGGTGTATCTTATGGATAATACAGGTTGATCCTAAAGGAAAACTAAATCAAGAAATAAGACTATATTTGGAACAAAACAGAAACAAAACTCGCAAAAATCCCACAGCTGCATTCTCACGGTCCTAGAAAGGTGTTGTCTCTTGCCAGCTCCTTGGAATATACTATATTAAAAGACATCCTAAGATCTGTCTTCAGACTAAAACATTCCAGATGCCTAGAAAGAATTTACCCACTTGCATTGCTATGTCTGGGCTGTAAAGATTTGTCTTAGAAATGCACATTTCTTATCAGCATTGCAGTACATGGTAAAGTTTTTCTTTAAAAATGGAACAGGTAAGGTCATGTAAACCTATAAAAAGGTGTTTAGCAGTGTCAGACTGCACCTAGGAGCCAAAACTGCAGAGTATGACATAACAAGAAATATAATAGTCAATATCCCACTTCAGAACTGAATATTGGTAGCTGAACTTTGGAAATCATGCAAAAATCCATTTCATAAACGTGGACTGTCCAGTGCTTGGGAGGTAAAACATAATGAATGAAATGGGGAAAGGGACAGAGAAGAAGTTATTTTGCTCAGACTCTTAAAAAACAAGGGTTGATATGGAAGTAGCAAAACTTTCTATATATGGATTTTTAAATCATCTGATGTTGAATACGTGCAACATCAGATAATGCCATCACAAGCTCTACTCTGATTAAATGGCAAGTGAATAGTAAATCTCAGCAGCATTATCTTATCACAATAAAATAGGAGAAAATTATACTATTTATGAATTAACTGATGTAATTTCTTCTCCCTTTATGGCAGAGCTCTCTATGACTGAAAAGTCATTTCACACTTCTTTAACATATGTTTATTCCAAGACACAATTCTTTTTCAACCTCCAATACCTTATTATTTGAGACAAATAGTTGACATAAGCTCTGAATGCATTACTTTCAGGTTATGTGAAGTGTAAAAATTCGATTCTGACAAGCTCTTCCAGTAAGTTCTTTCAGGAAACCCCAGTAACACACCTCAAGTACAAACTTACAAGCTAATGTAGTTCACCAAAGACTCAATGACATTTTACTGGCTTTCTGGTTTTGGTCCATAGAGCTGCAACAACTCCAGTCATTTCTCTATACCTCCTACTTTTGCCCATTAACTGTTAATACTGACTTCACTGCACATGCTCCACCACCTTATGTATGGGTTATCCTCATGTGTGCTGCTTCAGTCTGGGGTCCACCAAGACAGCCAGAAAAGGTAGGAGTAATGAAGATGTGTTCAAAGCTGGCTTCTTCAAAGAGAAGGCTCCAGGGAGACCTCATAGTGGCCTTCCAGTACCTGAAGGGGGCCTTCAAGAAAGCTGGGGAGTGACTTTTTACAAGGGCACGTAGTGATAGGATGAGGGGGAATGGCTTTAAATTGGAAGGGGGAAGATTTAGACTAGACATTAGGAAGAAATTCTTGACAATGAGGATGGTGAGACTCTGGCACAGGTTGCCCAGGGAGGTTGTGGATGGCCCCTTCCTGGAAGTCTTCAAGTCCAGGTTGGATAGGGTTGGAGCAGCCCTGGTCTAGTGGGGGGTGTTCCTGCCCATGGCAGGGGGGTTGGAACCTGATGATCTTTAAGGTCCCTTCCAACTCAAATCATTCTACAGTTCTATGATTCCATATAGAAATATGTAAACGAGCAATTCCATTCTCTGAACAAGGTAAGCTTAAAGGAAGAACTCCTTCATGCCTATACTAAACCAACTCAGGAGAAAGAAGGAATCAACATCACATAAAATAAGGCCTTCCTTCTTCTCACAGAAGACGCTTCCTCTAAAGTATTCCTACTCATTTTCTCTTCATATTATTTTTCTTGAAGAAGCATTACAACCCTACTTCTCAGAAAAAAAACCCATCCCTGTTATTTGAGATTTCCTTGATAACATTCCAATACCTAACTAAAGAAACTTATCTGGAACCATCTTCTTCTGAAGATTGAAATGTGGATGAGCAAGGCTCAAGGTGCAGAAGGGTTATGACTCCATTTTGTTGCCTTGAAAAAGAGATTAAAATTGCCAGCAATGCATGATCTAAATCTTAGTGACGTTAAACAGATGGCACTGAATGACCAAGAAAAACAGTCTTTCTCCATCCACAAGCTCACTTTGTACTTTAAGCTGCATTAACTTTACTGAGCTGCAAGATGCAGCCTTTTTCTTGCATCTGTCTACTTTTTAAAAAACATGTGGGGAGCTTTTGGAGAGGAGATATTGTTAGGTTAATAGTGAGAATCCCTGCTTCTCATGAGGAGGATGAAAAGCAGAAGATAGCACAGAGATGCTAAATTTACCGGCCTTTCAGGACAGAATGTTTCTTCCTGTTGCCACTTGGAACAAAAAGGTGAATGATTTTCTTCACCCTTGTGCAAGTGGTATGGTGGTCAGGCAAAAAGCTGCAAACATAGAACAGCAGGGACAGTGCTCCTGCTGCACCTCTTTAATCAGGCTTCTACAGTAATGGAAGCAATTTGAAGATGTTATCTTAAAAGAGAGAGGTGCCACCACTTACATGGTCTATTTTTCTCCCTCTTACTTCACCTTCAAAGTGCTCCAAGGCAATCTGAACATCCAGCTTTTTTTTTTTTTTAAATATGCTTTAACCCCTGTGTCCTCAGATGCAAGTTAACATTTGAGACACATAGTACCCATCTCCAGTTCCCAAACTGCACAAAAAAATTACTAGAGTCTCACTTGCCTTGAAACAGGCCACATGTCTCTTGGTCTGTGCAGTCATTGCCTATCTCTCCTTAGAAAGAAAGGGCTCTCAGACTCAGATTTGGCAAATTCTGTTGCATGGAGGGAGCAAGGAGAGAGAAAATGAGCCTTATGAATATACTGAATTATTCTGGAAGCATGCAGGACAATGCTGAAATGAGACATAAAATACTGGCCAGATAAGACATCATGTGCTGGAGATTAATACAGATTAGATAGCAGACCTGAGGAATCATCAGTTTGCACCAATGTGGCAAATCTTATAGTCGTTTGAAAAGATGCAGGATTAGTTGCATTTGACTTTGAGCTTGGATTAACTATCAGGAAAAAAATGCTGACTTAGATTAAAATATGTCTGGTTGCAGGAAAAGACAATTTCAAGGAGATTGATGCTTAAACACTAGAGGATGCAGCCAAGGCTGCCTAGCGTGCAAATCACTCAGTACCTATTCAGCGTATCATTACTATTTAACCATCCCTGAGAATCTGCCAAGAGCCATGGGGAAATACCAGACTTTCACCTTGCAGCAGCATTTAACTACAGAGCAAGCAATCAGAGCTGTAAAAGGTGACAGATACCCTTAAATTCTCATTCACGTGTTAGTGGAAATAGAGCTGATAAACCCTTGAAAAGCCCACAAAAGACACACAACATGGTTAGCATTAAACTCCATCTATTTCAGCTAAGGAAGCAAAAACCATATGCTCTGTGTTTTATGTAAAGGGAACTGGAGGATGTATAATACAATTTATGCAGAACTGGAAAAAATGAGAGCTGAAAAGCTCAACTGTCATGAAAGCCAAAACACAGGGACACCGTGTACATTGTGTAGCAGTGCTGGTGTTTTGGATATTTCAGTGCAACGTTCCTGCACATTTCAATGCAATAAATTGCATTTAATCAACCTCAGATTTATTCTTTTTAAAGACTGCTTAACTATGGAGGGAACAGAAATTATTTTAGTCAATGAGGACAGAGATGTAATGGATACAACTCCTGGTAATAGAATTAGAAAATTAGAACTGCAACATTTAATGTTTTCATTAAGAACAGTACTGGAAATAAATTGTTGCACAGAAAACTAATTAAAAACAGAACTAATAAATTCCATAGATGTAAATATAATGCATTTTTTGCATCCATCTGAGCACTAGCTGGTATTAACTCTGGGTGATGCTGGTTTTACATATGTATGTTGGTGTTACAGAGATCTTGTCGGGGCTGAAGCACCGAGGAAGCACACTTCACATGGTTGCTTCACTCACACACTACCAGTAAGTGCTAGATTAATGCAAAACCTAATCCCATCAGAAAGGAGACATTTTAGTAGACATCAGGGAGACTAAAGGCAGTTAGTCCCTGCACCTCCCATAAGAGGATAGGCTGAGAGAGTTGCTGTTATTCAGCCTAAAGAAGAGAAGGTTCTGGGGAGATCTTATAGCAGCCTTCCAGTACTGGAAAGGGCCTACAGGAAAGCTGGGGAGGGACTCTTTATCAGGGAGTGCAGGGATAAGACGAGGGGTAACAGTTTTAAACTGAAAGAAGGGTGATTTAGATTAGATATTAGGAAGAAATTTTTTCTTGTGAGGGTGGTGAGGCACTGGAACAGGCTGCCCAGAGAAGTTCCAGATGCTCCCTTCCTGGAAGAGTTCAAGGCCAGGCTGTATGAAGATTTGATCAATCAGGTCTAGTGGAAGATGCCTCTGCCCATGGAAGGGAGGTTAGAACTGGATGATCTTTAATGTCCCTTCCAACTGAAACCATCCTATGATTCTATAAGCAGAGCAAAGGCTTGTGGCAGGAAAACACAGCTACGTCAGGTAACTCACTCTAACAGATGTAGAAAACCTTGATACACCTTTCAGATACTTCTTCATTTGGTCCTTAGTTGGCTATTCATAAATGATGGTAATAAGAAATGAGTTGATTTTCTATTTGATCTCTCCTACCTTCCTTCTCATGTATGTTGCAGGTTTATCCCTTTTTCTACCACCTTAAACAAATATGGAGCACTGTGGGTGAGATTCTTCTCCTTTGAATACAAATGTTCCAGGTCAACACAAGTCACCCTCCTTTCCCTTTAGAGTCTGGAGAGGTACAAGGCTTCTGGAGAAGAGTTCAGGGCACTTTTAACTCATCTACTCAGCAGCTCAGAAAAATCGCTATTTAACATGTCTGTCCCTATATGTTAGTCTGAAAGGGAGCACCAGGTGACTAGTTCAGGTTTAGCTGTCTAAAGCTCAGCAAAATTAATCCCACCCTGATTGCTTCATATTTTACTTCTGGAATAAATATTTTTTGTATTGTCTTATTTTGTCGACAAGTTTTCATGGTTTGCCTTGTTTATTTTCTGTATAAATAACTCCTCAGTTACCAGATACACTAGCCTTGCAACCACTAGTATAAGGAAAAAATCTTCATAAAAATGTGCCCCAGAACTGATAATGTCTATTTTCTTGGCTGATTTCTTGCCTTTTTTTAAATGTAAACACAAAGCGTTCCCATTTTCATATGGAGACCAGATTATCCTAAATTCCTTGGGCAGTATTACTGAAAATACACGTAAGTATTATCTCTCATGCTAGATCCTACTGACAACCACCTAATGAAAAACTGATAAATTCTTTAGTTACTACATGGATATCTGCCATCTTGTTTTTCCCATGATGTTCTTCATACATAGAAAAGCAATCCTCTCCTCTAATATATATATTCTATTGCAATCCCCATCAAAAAAAGAAAAAAATAAAAAGAAAAAAATTGAAGGGAAGAATGGAAAAATAATTTGAAGAATTTCTGAGTTACTAAACAAACAATGGTGTCAAAACAGGAAATAATCAGAGACTTGGACAGTGCCTGGGGGAATATCCTATCATCTGTTATTACTGTTCCCTGGGTGTCTGCTTATGAGTGCTGCTGGGGGCAGAAAAAATGGGTGAAACATTCTTTTTCTACTGGCAAGAGTGGGTGTACTTACATTCTCAAAATCAGCTCTGTGATATTTGTCAGGGTGCTGCATCTATTTGACTTCCTTCTCTTTATTATCACTACTGTGTAAGCATCAATAAAGAGATTATCAAGACTTCCAGAAGGGTCTTCATTTTCTTTTGAAAAGAAACAGAAATTTGTTGGGGAGGGAAGACAATCATAAGTAGTCACTGAAGACCAGGTTCTATATTACATATTCAGCATTGTGCCTCTGGTTCCATTTATGTGAATGGAAATGATTAAGAGTTTACTTAACACTTTAGCATGTAGAGCTATAAGGGATTAGCAGACAAAAGAGAGAGATGAAGTATTTAGGGGCTCCACAAAACACAGAGAGAACTTCTGGGTACCAAAGAAGTCTTTTTTATAGCTAAAGTCTGTTAAATGAAAACCAAAGGAAGAATAAAAGGATATCCATTTAGGTATTTTTAATAGAACTTGGATACTACAATGACTGAAGTCTTTGAGACATTTAACATAAAAACTAGTCTAGACAAAATACAAGGGAGTAAACTGTAGGGAATTCCTATGAATACATGGAATGGAAAGAGATTTTTTGAGTTACCTTCAACTCTACATCTCTATAGTTATTTGAGAAACAGAATAATTGTGCTCGTTACTGTACAGTCTTCTCCATTTGGCACAACCGACATCTCTCAGACAATAACAATTAGCAATGAATTTTTGACACTGCTCACTGCCTTTTGAAGAGGGATGTTATTGGACATCACATTTAGTGTGACTGAGCAGAAGCCTATACATCCTGACATGCACCAAACAGGAGAACATCCTCTCTCCTCAGATACTGAAATTCACCCTTGATAAGAATGACAGCAGCATTGAAAAAGCCTGCAAACAAGCAAAGAAATAACAAATCTGTAATATTTATCATCAGTTCTCTGCTCTTGGGATGACCAGAATAATCTCAAATTATACTTTGCCAAGGCTCTCTTTAGAAGTCTTTTGCCTTGCTTGCTCTGGATTTCCAGTTTGGAATTCCTTGTTTGGAGGCTGTAGACTTCTGCAGCATGACACTCCAGTCTGTTACTATAAGTGACACCTAAAAGCACACAATTCTTCTAGCTGTCCCCTCCTTCATAATGCTGTACTGCAGCTACATCTTGAAATAAACAACTTCCTCCTTTGTAACAGATGGTGCTATGTAACCCAGAGTACAAATCTATCTGTAGCAGCAGTAATGAAGTAGGAAACTTGGGCAGACCAGGGTGTGAGGGATCATGCACACTAAAGACACCACTTTGCCTCTTATTCCCAACGGTGAAGATGAAGGAGATAAGAATCATTACAAGAAGGATGGGAACTCTCATTGATACCTGTCAGGCTATAGTTTTGACTGGCCTAATCTTTTCCTCTTTGGCGAGGAACAGTAAATATTTAAGGGGAAACTGTGGTGCTACTTCAAAAGCACTTACCTAATTAAACCTCAAATGCAGAAATCTCTGTTCAGAGATGCACTCTGAATGCTCACCACCTAAGGCTATACCTCAGCCATATGGCAGTTTAATAGATACTAGAGGAAGGAACCTTTTTTATATTTTAACAGATGGGTGCATGCTGGATACTGTGGTTGGAGCAGAGAGGAGAATGAAAGAAAATGTAAGGAGAAGGAATCAAGAAAGACAGACAAAGTTCAAAGGTTGAATGAATTCTTATTGAACTCTCCCACTTCTGCTATAAACAGCTGGAGATCTTGTTTCTTTCCTGGAAAGAACTTTTGTTGTTTCCAAACCCTTGGGCTCAGACTCAGTGATAACAAACTTTTTCACAGCAGAGTTGCTATGTGAGAAGTTGTCCTTACAGCAGAAATACCACTAATGATATTTCAGAGTTTTCTGGCCCAACCAATAGTTGCATAAGTTTAGGATTCAAGTTTTGATAGTGTTTATTTTGCTGCACCTTTCCCCTCCAGGGTCATGCTCACAGTGTATATTAAATTTTTAACAAGTTTGGGCTGTGTCAAAAGATGGCTACAAGACCTCAGAAAAGAAAGTCAGTGTCACAGCATGTTGGAGAGAAAACAAGGTAAATATATATTACAAGCAAAGAGTCAGCAAAGAGAGAGTTGTTTGAAATAAGTCTTTTTTTGGAAGGGATCGAGTACACCCTTAGCAAGTCTGCAGATGACACCAAGTTGGGTGGCAGCGTTCATCTGCTTGAAGGAAGGGAGGTGCTGCAAAGAGATCTGGACAGGCTGGATCAATGGGCTGAGACCAACGGGATGAGGTTCAACAAGGCCAAATGCTGAGTCCTGCACTTGGGACACAACAACCCCAGGCAGCGTTAGAGGCTTCGGGAAGAATGACTGGAGAGCTGCCTGGAGGAGAAGGACCTAGAAGTATTGATTGACAACCAGCTGAATATGAGCCAGTTACTGCCCGGGTGGCCAAGAAAGCCAATGGCATCTTGGCCTGTATCAAAACCAGTGTGGCCAGCAGGACAAGGGAGGTGATTGTGCCCCTGTACTCAGCACTGGTGAGGTCGCACCTCGAGTACTTTGTTCAGTTCTGGGCCCCTCAGTACAAGAAGAACATTGAGGTGTTGGAGCGTGTCCAGAGAAGAACAAGGAGGCTGGTGAGGGGCTGGAGAACAAGTCCTACGAGAAGTGGCTGATGGAACTGGGGTTGTTTAGCTTGGAGAAGATGAGGCTGAGGGGGGACCTCATCGCTGTCTACGGCTGCCTGAAAGGAGGCTGTGGGAGAGTGAGTGTTGATCTCTTCTCTCAAGTGACAGGTGACAGGACAAGGGGAAATGGCCATAAGTTGCGCCAGAGGAGGTTCAGACTGGATATTAGAAGGAATTTCTTAACCAAAAGGGTTGGTCAGGCACTGGAACAGCTGCCCAGGGAGATGGCTGAGTCACCATCTGTGGAGGTGTTTAGAAAAACGATAGATGAGTTTTTAAGGGACATGGTTTAGCAGCTGATGGGTGTGGCTGGACTTGATGATCTCAGAGGTCTTTTCCAACTGGAAGATTCTATGATTCTATGACTAGTGTCATAGAATGACTAGTCAGGAATAGTGTAGTCAGCAGAACCAGAGAAGTTATCGTCCCCCTGTACTCGGCACTAGTCAGGCCTCATCTGGAATACTGTGTACAGTTCTGGGCCCCCCAGTTTGGGAAAGATGTCAGGATACTGGAATGTGTTCAGAGGAGGGCAACGAAGATGGTGAAGTGGCTGGAGCACAAGCCCTACGAGGAGCGACTGAGGGAGTTGGGGCTGTTTAGTCTAAAGAAGAGGAGGCTCAGGGGAGACCTCATTGCTCTCTACAACTACCTAAAAGGAGGTTGTAGTCGGGCAGGGGTTGGTCTCTTCTCTCAGGTGACCAGTGACAGAACTAGAGGGCATGGACTCAAGCTTCGTCAGGGAAAGTTTAGGCTTGATGTGAGGAAGAAGTTCTTTACTGAAAGGGTGATCGGCCATTGGAATGCGCTGCCCAGGGAGGTGGTGGAGTCGCCGACCCTGGAGGTGTTTAAGGGGAGATTGGATGTGGCACTGAGTGCCATGGTCTAGATGATGGCTGGTGTTAGTGTTGGGTTATAGGTTGGACTTGATGATCTCAGAGGTCCTTTCCAACCTTGTGATACTGTGATACTGTGATACTGTGATACTGTGACTCTAATAATCTTTGTGGACTCCTCTGGACACAGATCTGAGTCCTACCTGTGCTGAGAACTCCAGAGCTGAACACAGGACTCCAGGTGAGGTCTCACAAGAGTAGAGCAGAGGGACAGAATCCTCTCCCCTGACCTGCTGGTCACACTTCTTTTGATGCAGTCTAAGATACACTTGGTGATACATAGCACATCTGACTAATGTTTTCTGCCAGCCTTCACCTCACCCTGGATCCATTACTTAGCTTGAGATCAGACTTTGCTAATAGCTAGAAAAATCACTGCATTCCCCAGTTACAAGGAAATATTTAAATACAGCATGTCATTCACTACTTCCAGTATTTAAAAAAAAATAAATTGATAATAAAAAGCCAGGGATTACATCATGAATTTGCCCAATGACACAAAGAGCATTCTCAGCCATTTCCATGCATGGTATCTACTTTCTATGCCCAACATGGAAACCAATGGCAGAGAGTTATGTCCCTGAAAGGCTTACCTGGCCAGTCGTGTTTTCGTTAGGTTGCACTTAATTTATTGAGAAGAAATTTTCATGAATCAGAGAATTATAGAATGGTTTGGGTCTGAAGGAACCTTAAAGATCATCCAATTCCAACACCCCTGCCATAGGCAGGGCCATCTCCCACTTCATCAGGCTGCTCAACCATATACAGCAGTATGATACCCCTAAATCCCACATGGGGCCGATGCACAGGTTCTACAATGTATTTAGCTTTTTGCCTTAGAAATTAATTTTCTTTTTCTTTTTTTGCAGATTTTTTTTTTTTTACAGACCTTTTCTGGCTTTTCCAACATTACGCAAACTGAAAGAAGCATTTCCAGTCTGAAAGACAGAAAGCAGCAGTGACAAACCCTCTGTTAGAAACAGGAAAGAAAACATTATTGAGGGAAGTGTTGTATCTTTGTAGGTTGACTGTAATACTGCTGTAAATACAGAGGGTCTGGCTCTCACACTGGAAACATTTTACGCTTAATGTAATTCAGTTTATGGCTCCAATGCACCGCAAAAGTGGTGTAAAATGGCATTAAAGTTAATGAGAATCAGGCCTAGGGATTCTAATATGTTCTTCCTGTTGTGTTTGAAATCACTTCTGTTGTTTTATAGCAATGTTTAAAAGTCAATACAGCGACATTATGAATAAAAAACCCTGAGTAATGTCCGTCCATCCATCCATCCATCCATCCATCCATCCATCCATCCATCCATCCACCCAAGAGAAATACAATGCAGCAGTTGTTACAGAGTCTAAGCCTTGACAGAAATAGGATTACTTTGAGTTTTTAAATTTATATGTTGACACAGTACTTTCTCTAAATGCATGTCTTTCAACCATTTCAAATCAGCAACACTTCATTCACAGGCAAAAGTTTTCATAAACCTCATTTTACATTTCTTCTGTGAGTAAAATATGAACCAAGGATAACATTGATAAACCTAAATAATATATTTTGAATAGGTTTCAAAATGCTGACAGGAAATATTTGCCCTTGCATGGAAGAAATCCTTGGGGAAAACAGAAACAGAGATTTCCTTTGCCTTCAACAGTAATAACCTTTTTAATGACTTGTGAGCTATCTGATTGTTTGTGATGAAAACTCCCTGTTTCTGCTTATGTAAGGATTTTGTTTATTATTATGGAAGTGTTTGGCTTTCCATCTCCAAAATTGGTTGGAGTCCAAAGGAAAGTATTAAAAAAGAAAACCCAAATTTCAGAGAGTTCATCATTTCAACTGTTATAACAAATATCCAGATCTCCCAGGTACTCTCTGAGCTGTCTTTTGCAGAAGTGCTACACTTCTATAAGTCTGGAGAGAAATAGAACAGAAATCCAATAATAAAAATGTATTGAGACCATCGTGCTATTTGGAGCATTAAAGGCTGTATGACTGCAGAAGAGTAGTTGCAACACATGCAGATATTCTTTGCATGTATCATTGCATTTTCTTACCAAAAATTAGTATTTTTACTTAGACTACAATAAAATAAGACAAAAAAAAAGTAATTCAAATTTAAAACACTGCCCCTTCTGAAAGCAAAGGGCAGCAAGTAAACCTACAATTAATCAAGGCATTTGGAAACATAGAATCATAGAATCATAGTTTGGGTTGAAAGGGACCTTAAAGATCACTGTGTACCAACACCCCTGCTATGGGCAGGAACATCTTCCACAAGACCACATTGCTCAAAGCCTCAGCCAGCCTGGTCTTGAACACCTCCAGGGATGGAGCATCCATGACTTCTCTGGTCAACCTGTGACAATGCCTCACCATCCTCACAGGAAAAGATTCCTTCCTAATATCTAATCTAAATCTCCCCTCCTTCAGCTCAAAATCATTACCCCTTGTCCTATCACTACATTCCTTGATAAAGAGCCCTTCCCTATCTTTGGTGTAGGTCCCCTTTAAGTACTGGAAGGCTGCTGTAAGGTCTCCCTGGAGCCTTTTCTTCTCTAGGCTGAACAACGCCAACTCTCTCAGCCTGTCCTCATATGGGAGCATTCTAGTCCTCTGATAACCTTTGTGTCCTCCTCTGGACTCACTCCAAATATATTTATTGAAATATTTCTTGAAAATTGTGTTCAAAGTTTAGCACTATCTTCCCTGAAAATCATATAAGAAAACAGAGTAACATTCAAATGACATGGTGATGGAGACACAATAATCTTTACATATACCTATATATTCTTACTTCTTGTAAATTTAATAGATTTTCATGCTTGGTGACTCCATGGTATAAAAATCCTGTTGAAGCAAAAAATTTTGTAGAATGGAATATTAATTTGGGATTAGTGTTAAATGTTAGACTATATGTCACATTGGAATGTCTGCACAGCTCTGTGACAAAATTATATGCTCCAGGCTTGAGGCGTCTTCAATGTAGTGGAAAAAGGACACATAGCAATCCCAGCAGGGAAGAAAAGACAATATTCAAAATGTAAGCTGACTGCCAAAGTATAGTCCAGAAAAAACATACAAGGGCTACAATATAAACCCTTACACAAAGGAGTACATCTTTTGGAAACCCAAACAATTATGTTTTACTGTTCATACAGTTTGAAACATTCAAAATATACCTAAATATAATTATTTAGTTTGTGCTAATTTTTTGGATAGGCATTACAGGGGATGTTATAAGAAAGGACTTGAAGAAGGAAGGTGAAATAAACTTCCCTTTCTTCCCTTGTGCGGGGATCAAGACAGCAGAAGTTCTTTACTCATGCTAATGAGCTCTTAATGTCTTGAAACACAAAGGTCGGCAATTACAATATTTATTTAGAAGTCCTTGTAATTTACTCCTCTCCAATATATGCTAATCAGCTCTGGAAATGCATAACAAGTTTGTGTAACTTGATGGCTTGTCTTTTATTTCAAATGTTATAATCGGGAGGACAGAAATTCCTAGTAATGACATACTTTTGCCTCATGCTTTTCTCTTCTTTTAAAGCACTGGCAGTGGAAGAAATATATATCCTTTGTAGAACCTGTATCTAAACCAAATACACTGATTTCCAAACCCTCCAAACCCCCACTTCTTAAAAAAAAAGAAAAAAAGACAGTTTGAAGACAGTTTGATGCTTTGCTGAAGGAAATTATCCCTTCAAAAATTCACAGCTACATAGGCTACACTCACCGACATCACCAGAACATCACACTTTGACTTATTCATGATACGTTATACAATATAAAAGCTAACTGTTCCTTCACCAGCACATCCATTTCCTTTTGCCATATGCCATTTCTCTCTTCATATTTGCATTTGAAAGCCTTCTACTGTATTGCTCTCATATCACATTTGAGTAAGAGACCTCAGAAGAGATAGTTTGAAAGAGAAACATCTGTCATGTACTCTGGTGTATCCTGCTAGAAGTGGCTTTGTGGTGCTGACAGTTCATTTGGAGTTGACAGGCACATTTTTCTTCTTTCACTCCTATTTCTGCAGTGCTCGTGAAGCTTTGACATCCCATGTAATTTTTAACCCATGAACACTAAATGTGTACAACGCTGTGACATTTATATGAGCCAAGCCTGCACGTGAATGAGAATACACTGATCTAATCACTTGGAGGGAAAACTGGCTATTGCCTTCTCTCTGAGGAATATAACCTTCTTAGGTGTGACTCTTGTTTTAGGGGTGGTATGGGCTACCAGATGCACTATCTAGATCCAGAAGGACCATGTGAACTATGGAGTGACAAATTTGAACCTGGAATGTCCAGGTGTCATCTAAATTTTTTACAATAGAGAATGCTTATAGAATCACAGAACAGCTTGGTTGGAAAAGACCTTTGAGATCAAGTCCAACCATACCTGTCTATTAATAAACTATATCCCTCAGCACTTCATCTACCTATCTTTTAAATACTTCCAGGGATGGTGACTGAACCACACCCTGGACAGCCTCTGTCAGTGCCTGAGAACCCTTTTGATGCAGAAATTTTTCCTAATGTCTAATCTGAACCTTTCCTGCTGCAACTTGAAGCCACTTCCTCTCGTCCTACCACAATGACAGAAAAACTTTAGTGATGTTCTGCCAAGAGTTACTCCACCAAAACTGACTTAGGGGAAACAGTGAATGCCACTGCAGTCACCTCCAGCTAATAATTTAAGCTAAATAAGAGAAGATACTGAGGTGAGAACATGAAGGCCAAATTGATATGGGGGCAGGAAGTTTGAGATGAAAAGTGAGGGTGAAGAGCTGGAATAATTCCTTCTTAAAAATTTTGACATAGATACTCAAACATACATTCCTCAATGCTTTATTCCGAGGGTGTAAATGCCTGAAGACATTCTTATCCTACTGGAAAACCTACAAAATCCTGCTGGGAAAGGATGCTGTGTTACTCCCATGGTCTCCTCAATAGTGTTTATGCTTTTAAAATAAATCAAGATTGTGGGGTGCTTTCCTCTTGTTTTCATAAAACATTTGATAAAAGGAGAGAACAGGGTGTCTATTACTTCATCTCTTGTAGCAGTGTCTTTTTACATACACAGTCATTAAGAATGAGTAAGTGACAACACTGAACTTTTTAATAATGTATTTAGAAACCCGAGAAACTATGGGAAAAGTAAAATCTATATAATTTAGGTCCCAAATCTCCCAGGTCTGCTGCTGCTACTCCTTTGTGTAGCTTCATCACAGCAGACTGCACGGTCTGCATGGCATCTACTTTGTCACAGAGTGGTCAAATTTGACCTTGAACAAATTTGACCTTGAATTTGTGAGAATAAATGAAAACTCATTGGATTTTAATATTCAATCCCATTGATACTGGGTTGGATATGGATTTGGTTTGTGTCTAGTTCAGAGAAGAAAGGCTTGTATTTCAAAATGGCAACTAAGAAAAATGAAAAAAAAACCCCAAATCAATAATTACAACTTGAAATTAAACTGGGATAACACATTCAAATTTCCTTTTTGACTGTTGAGTCAGTGAACTTGTAAGAATGTGGAAAATGTTATATTAAAAACTAATATCTTTTTTATTCCTATTCTAGAATCACAGAAGTCTGGCTTTTGTTTTCAGCTCTGAACGAAAGGACCTGGGATTTTTGTGTCTGCAGCATCCCTCAGTCCTTCTGATGTCAAACTCCAACCACCTGCAAAGTTCATTAAAAATGAGAATCCTATCATGAGTGGTTACATCAACCCTAAAGCTGAAACTAGTCAACAATGGCGCTATTTTTTTTTACAGCCAACCCAAAAAGAATTAGATGGGAATTTAGCAGATGAATATTTCATCGCCTAGTTTACTCCTCCACTTTGAACACAAAGTGTTGCTTAAGCAGGGCTAGAAGGCAGGCAGCCACCTACAGAACTTCATCAGGCAGAAATCATATGTATTTTTTGAAGTTAAACAGAAATAGGACAGTGACATTTTCCCCTGTTTTGTTCCCTTAATTGCCAGACAAAGTGCAATTTTCTGTTCTCTTCTATCAAACAGATGCCCTTGTCATTCACCATCTTACTACAGTAATGGAATTTGACGTCCTCTTTGTTGTTTCTCACTGCATTTGCGTGACTCACTGTGCAAAATAAAAATGTTCTAAGAATAGCAGAGGTTGAGCTAATGGCAAAGCTATGAAATTCCCTTCATATAATTGCTTTCAGACTTTTTTTTCAGTGCTAAGGTTCTTGAAGTTGTCTCGATATGCTATGAGCATTCAGCCATGAAACTATGTACCAGCCACGACATCAATGTCAGTAGAAATCTTGCTAAGGTAAAGTGTTCAAAGGTAGTTTAGCACCTAAAAGAGCAAGTATGGACCTATGCAAACTTCCCAGAGATATGAAGGCTGTAGAATTGCTTTTGAATACTTTACACAGTTGAAAAGCTGTCCAGAAATGACAAATGGACACAAATTACTCTGAGGCATTACAAATCAGCTGAAGTTCTGATCCTACACACTTGAGGCATTGAAACACAGCAAAAGGTGAAAAGGAAAGGAAGTAACTGTGCCACTGATTACTGTTGTTGAAGCTAAAATACACAAGTAAGCATAAGTAAGAGAAATGCCTTCCATTTGTTTAGAATTAAGAGAAAAAATCAACCATTCCATGCCTGCTTTACAACTCTACAGTGGGAAAAACCTCAAAACAATGTTGATTTGCAAGGACAGTCCAAGGCTAAGAGAGCAATTAAGACATGACATACTGAAAGAATAGAATAGAATAGAATAGAATAGAATAGAATAGAATAGAATAGAATAGAATAGTTCAGTTGGAAGTGACCTTCAGTGATCATCTAGCCCAACTAATACTTCTTTTAAAGTTCAGATCACTTTTCCTCTTTACAACAAAGTAGGGGCATAAATGCCAAAAAAGGACAACAAATATGAGATCAAAACTCACTCATAGGAAAAAAAATGGAAACTATGATGTCTTTAATTTTCCCAAGTGATTTTGGAATGAATTGTCAACATCAGAAAAATGTAAAATTAGAGGTGGCAGGCTGATCCTTTAGAGTGCAAGTTAAAATCAGAACAAGACACATGGGGTGATAGAAACACTCGTTAGAAGAAAATACACTCCCAAAGAGAAGAAAAAGATTGGGAGGTTTATTATACAAATTTAATAACATAGTAATGTACTTAAATCATATAAAATAATCACATTTTTCAAAAGTTAATTTATAACTCAGCATTAAATCTAAATTGTATACAAATACAGAGTAAGAATAAATTTGATTATACTGAAAAATTGTATTTAAAATGACTGATGAATCCCACACCTGTATCTGACTGTGAAATCCACTGCCCTTCAGTGTTAATAGTTTTAAACCCCAGCTTTCAAAATTGGTGATTGGTATGAAATGATAACTTGGTCAGGGTGAGAGAGGAATTATTTTCATCTTATATTTAGAGCACTCTGCATTTTGATCTTAATCTCTGCATCACAGCTCAGAGATGGCCTTCTCCTGTGATTCCAGTCTAACTCGAGCCAGGAAGGTTATAGGCTGAGGACTAAGAACAAAAGTTGACATGTCAATCTATAATGTTCTAGAAGAGAGGGAGAGGTGAATATTCTGCAGCAAGATGCATTTATAATAAAAACTAGACACCGTAACAAATCACTTACTTAAGAAAAGCACCTCTACCAGAGAGGACTCTCTCTCTACAACATCATGCAAAATGACTGTAACACCATGATGGCCTTATAGAACATTTTTCACCTTCATGTCATTTGAAGTTTGCATATATTCACATTTAAAAGGATATTTTCCCCACGATTTACCTATACATGTTGCTCTCATAAGATTTTATGAAGGCCTGAGTGAGTCAGACATTGCATAACCTTTTCTACTCTGAAAAGGTGCTGAACTGAGAATGGGAGTCACAGTGTAAGGAAAAGCTACAAATTCAGGTTTTTTGCATAATCAATGGGGTTTGCAAAGAAGAGGCAAATTTCTTATACCCAGAAACTCTTTTTAAACAGAGAACAGAAAGCTCTCCTCTATACTCCTGATCGCAGAGTCAATGGATGATCCCAAGTACAACCAGGTGTTCAAAAAAACCTTTACTTGTGCTAGGGAATGACATTTTCAGGCTTTCATCCCAGAAGAATTTTGCTGTATTCGGGATGGCTAATGGAAGGAGACAGCTTAAGAGTCCTGATAGGCATTTTGAAGACAATGAACTACTCCATGAGAAGTTCAGACTGCTAATGAAGAGCTGTACAACAAGCAGATGACAGATTTAGATTTTTATCACAGAAGTGGCTAATATAAAGTTCAAAATTCTGTTACAACAGCTGTTGAAGACAGTGACCCATGTATTTTAGTACCATTTGTTTTGTACACATTTATTCTATAATTACACAGTACAGTGTAACCACCTTTCATGCTGAAGTTGCCTACATCTATTTTAAGCTTGCATTTCTGTTCCCCAAGGATTTCTCTCTGTTGTCCCACAGTTTATCGTAGATGTTGGATCACCAGTTATCTCTGAACAGCAGGAGGAATGAATTGGCTTTGTCAAAATCTTGGCATTTTTCGCCTTCTTTTTCTCACTGTTTTGCTGACATGATTTTTTTTCTTCCTTCTTCTCTGAAGTTTGTCATGTGCTAGTGTTTCCATTGTTCTAAATAACCTTAGCTTTAATGGCCTCATTGATGATGCCATAAGGGGGCACATAACCATTTGAATGAGCTTACCCAGAATTACCAGAAATGCTTGAAACACCCTGTGTACCTTTACCTCCCTTTCAATGAGGGTCATTCTTTGCTTGTTGATTACCATAGATCACCTTATTGAAATGTAAACTCAGTAAACTGATGAAACATTTTTTTTCTAGTATTAAAATATTCTTTAAATGTTGAGAGACGCTAATGTAACAATTTTTCAAATAGGGAACTGAAATTGGCAATGATATCAAGAATATGGCTTTTGTCATACACCTGAAGGCTCTGGAGAGACCTCATAGCAGGATTACAGTACTTGGAAGGACCTACACGAAATTGGGGGAGGGACTCTTTATCAGGGAGTGCAGTGATAGAGTGAAGGGGGTTTAAGCTGAAAGAGGAGAGATTTAGAATAGACATTAGGAAGAAATTTTTTATTGTGAGCGTGGTGAGACACTGGCACAGGCTGCCCAGGGATGTCATGGATGACCCACCATGGTGGGTGTTCAAGGCCAGGCTGGATCAGGCTTTGAGCAACTTGATCCAGTGGAAGGAGTCCCTGCCCATGGCAGGGGGGTTGGAACTGGATGATCTTTAAGGTCTCTTCCAACCCAAAATATTCTATGGTTCTGTGATTCTAAGATGCAAGGCTATGTTTATGTGTGCTCTCTGTAACCATAATGTTGTACACTTCTAATTTCTTCAGGGATTCTTTAGAAATATCTCCTGCAGGAAGCACGACCCATCCAGTAGTTCCCATCTTTATTCCACAAGCTCAGGGGAAACGCAGGCAAAGGGAACACCTTTTCCATGCTTCCTTTGCCATCCACTCACAGGGCAAGAAACTGTCCAGACCTTGGGTTTCTCCAAAGCTTCTGGGCATGCACATCTGTTAATGAAATCTGTTCTGAACACTATCATCTAGCTCAGCTCCCTGAAAAAAGCAGGCCATAAGCATGCATAATTTGGCATTCAAATGCCAGCAATTACTTTTGAAAATAACGACTCTGCACTTCAGGACCTCAGGCAAAATTTCTTCCTAAATAAAAGGAATGTTGGGAAGATAAACTCAGATACATTACGGTTAAGTGAGACATGGAAGCTCACAATGAAGCACTTAACTTTCCATTCAGTGTGGGATTTGACTGGTGTGCAGTGAATAAGACATGGCCACATGTTGGTGAAGGTGAGAAGGAGAATAATTGTTCACTGGCCACTCACCATCCTGTACACACAGCCCCATGTATCAGATCGCTGAGGTTTGTATCATACCAAATTATATACACAAGAAAACTGAAATAAGTTACGTAAGGAACATTAATTTTGATGTTTTCTAACTGTAGAAAACTTTGATTCTTTTTAACCTTATAGTTTCTTTAAAATTCTGTATCTTTGCATTTATGCCCACTTCACACAAAACACATAGAATCACAGAATGGTTTGGGTTGAAAGGGATCATAAAGATCATCCAGTTCCATCCACCTGCCATGGGCAGGGACACCTCCCACTGGATCAGGTTGCTCAAAGCCTCACCCAACCTGCTCTTGAACACCTCCAGGGATGAGGCATCCACAGCTTCTCGGGGCAACCTGTGCCAGCACCTCACCACCCTCACAGTAAAAAAATTTCTTCTAATATCTCATCTACATCTTCCCTCTTTCATCTTAAAACTGTTGCTCCTCATCCTATCACTGCACTCCCTACACTACACATCCCTGCATTGTTACAGAATTACATGATTATTTTGAACTCAACAGATAAAAATAAAGTTATATATATGTGGAAAAGTGATCGCTTTTACATGTCAGGTAATATTTCTTTTTAAAGTACCATCAGATCATGTTATAGTCAAACTGTGAATACAAAACACCTCATTCAGACATGTCAGCTCATTGTGCTATTTTTTTCAGGTGCTTTACACCATGCCACACATTTTGGGAACAACCTATCTAAAGGCAAATGCCAAAGAGCTCCTCTTTGGTTAGATTACAACTTCAGAAAGGATTAGATCTAACTGCACAGCTGGCTGTCCCTCCTTTATGAGGCTCATCTTGTTTTGCAACCTACTGCTGAAGGCTCATTGCTTCTCCCAGTGTGTTAGACAAAACATGACAGGATGTGCCTTTAGGGGGTTCTTATACTTCAAGTTGGTGGAATTAGTTGCCATTGGAGGTTAGTGATTACAATATATTAGTTTTGTCAAGGCTGCTGTAAAAATAAACCAATCCATCTATTTCCATGGAGAAGCTGAGATACCTTTCACATTAGTGGCAACTTTCTTTTGACTTATGCAGAAGGTTTCCTGTGGTTTTAATATCACTGTTCATATTTCATTTAATCTAACCACGAATTGTAGAACTCGCTGGCCTGATGCATCTCTGTCACTGCTCTGACTTCTGCCTCCCTGGTGCTGCTGAGGAGGGACAACAGGAGCATTGTAAGGAATAGCTGCTGCTGCTGAGGAGGGACAACAGGAGCATTGTAAGGAATAGCTGCTCATAGTGTCACTGATTGAGATCAGTGGGGATTTTGGCATCTCATACACATATTTCATATGCTCATACTGACAGGGCTGGTCTTCACCAACACCATTTTTTGTTGCATGCTGCAGACTATGCACAGTCAGGACAAGTCCCTAGGTGCAGCCAGAGAAGCTGTGGCAGAGGTGGAGTCAAACAGGAGATGGTTACGGAGCCTGACAAGGTTTGCAATTTCCATAATGCAGGAAAAAGAGGAAAGAAGTGTAGAAAAAAAGTGGTGCATCACTCACACAGAAAACAGGAGGACCTATAGCACAGAAATTAGGGCAGAAGTTGTGTCAGGAGTGTGGCATGGCTCTCAAGTTCTCTTGGGTTAAGTCTTTCTGATCTAAGCTTTCCAATCAGGCTCAATATCTCCCATTGGGTGACAAATTGGATTCACATTGAAAGGACACAGCAGATTCTAAGCCACCTTTAAAAGAGGGCTCTGTTGCACTCACAGCATTACCCAAGCCATTTGACTGCATTCAGGAGTTGTTACAAATAGGCAGCATGGGTGAGGTCACCTTGTTTTGGGGAGAGAAAGTAAATTTAGCTGCAGGAACGCAAACCATGCAATGCCACTTATCTTGAAGGTCCAAGGATATTTCATGGTCACTTATATTGTTTTATATGGCAAAAGCCTAAAAACAAAACCCAAAAAATAATTTATGAGGTGCAAGGGATCTGTAACAAGTATTTTATATGCCATTTGGTTATCTGTCTTGGAATGTATTTTCTCTTCACTGTACAAGGCAATAACAGAGCCCACAGCTACTGGTGATGCCACTACTGCCACACAGAGCCAGCACCGGGGGATGTCTCCACCACAAATACTCTAATTGTAAGGCTTAAATTAGGGCCCATCCCACTTGAGATATAACAGATGTGTGTTTTAGCTGGCATCAGGGAAAAAAGCTCCTATAAACTAAAAAACAAACACAACATTTTGTGACCTTGTGTAAAAGTATCTTTGTGATGCCAGAGCTAGGGAATTCCACAATATAATTTAATAAAGTCCTTTTCCACGATGCACTCAAACAGCATCTAAGATACTGCACCATTCCAACCAATATCACAAAGAGTTGGGTTTTTTTTTTCAAAACATGTACAGACCTTTTTGAACAGAACACAGGACAGATTGACATGGTTGTATGCCTCCCACGCTCTTCAAGATGTGGACCTACCAACATCTTCAAGGGAGAGCCATTAACTAGAAAGTCAGTGGGGACAGGACCACACACATTCTGTTCTCAGATCTCATCCACTAGAGCTCAAGCAAAAAGAAAAACCCATGCCAGGAGGAACTGCATGAAAAATACAAGTGAAAGTTAATCCCTTACAGCAGAGTTTGGGAGCACAGCAGCTGAGATCCTGCCAGAGACAAGAGGGCTCACTGGCTAACAATAGCCTTCACATGTGTCTTCACAAAGTGAAATCTCTTTTATCTGCCTCCTGCCAGGTAGGCAAGCGAGCAGAAATTCAGCAGCATTTCTTCTAAAGATGCTCAACAGAAGCCTCACTGCAGAGATTTAGATGAAAGCACTACCACCCCCTCAACGCTGAAAAGTACAATTTGGTGGCAGTCACTTTGCAGCCTCAGAGAGTCAATGGTTTCATCATCGTTCCAGGGAGGCCTTGACAGTCAAAGCCACCAACACCACTGGTCATGCTGCTAATATTGCCTGGAGAGATGCCAAGTGCTAAATCCTTTCAGTGTCTCAAAGGTTTTAGTGGCTGACTTTGAGAAACAGCACGTAGTCTTGTATGACCTTCGGTGAGACACTTAATCACCTCATAAGTTTCCTGAGCTTTGATAATACTTTCTACCTCACAGAGGAAATATCTCTACTTTTATATATATACAGGCATTTTTATCTGCCTTATATAAAAGAGAAGTTCAAATTTAGGATGTGAAATGGGAAGGATGTGAATGAAGATGTGAAATAAGTCCTCTTGAAGGACACACCATTCACACTATATCAGCGACTACATGAGTGGACAAGGGAAGAGCTGTGGGTGTCGTGTATATGAACTTCTGTAAGACCTTTGACATGATCCCCCACAACGTCCTTCTCTCTAAATTGGAGAGATATGAACTTGATGGATGTTCAGTGGACAAGGAATTAGTTGGATGGTCATATCCAGAGGGTAACGGTCAATGGCTCCGTGTCTAGATGGAGATCAGTGACAAGTGGTGCCCCTCAGGGCTCTGAGCAACCTGATCTGCTTGAAGATGTCCTTGCTTATTGCAGGGGGGTGGACTAGATGACCTTTAAAGATCACTTCCAACCCAAACTGTTCTATGATTCTATGACACGTTGAACTGGGATCTGGAGCTGTATTTTTCTCTCAACCCTGGAAAACTCAGTCTTAACTAATCTTGTAGTTATGCCTCTCATTACAACTGCTCTTCTGATGTCCCAACTTAGATCCCCTCAAGCTTTGTCTTCTTCTGAGACACTAAAGAAGAGAGAAGAGATGAATAACTCTTATGGTGAATGAATTCACTTTTAAATAAGCAGATCTACGATGACACTTACGGTGTAAAAATTTCATCTTAGTGCCTGCAAACAGGAGTGAGAATTAAAACACATTGTAGAATGCAGCAAAATTGTTTAGCTGATTGGACTTCACTGTTTATCAACGACATAGCCACGGCTTTTATTTTTCTAGATAGTGATGCTTTTTCTCTGCAGTTCTTCCTTGAAGCTCTCATATTAATCTACTTTGAGTGCTTTTTAGTCATTAAACATGAAATTTTATTATATTAATTTTTACAGGTTATACAGTTCTATTTCTTCTTGTGCTTTCCCTTGTGCTACCTGGCTGGAGAGGTAGAAGATGTTTCAAGAGAAAATGTTTATGTCTTAGTATTTGAAGGACATAAATAAACAAGAAGGAATACCTAGAAGTTATCATTGGGCTTGAAATTTCTTCTGAATATGTGGTTAAAAAAAAAATCAAAATCTGCGAATGATTGTCAGTTTTAAATTCACTGCAGCACAACATTTGGCTGCATCAGAAGTGTGACCAGCAGGCCGAGGTAGGGGATTCAGCTCCTCTACTCTGTCCTCATTAGACCTCACCTGGAGTACTGTGTTTGGTTCTGGAGTCCTCAGCAGAGGAAAGACATGGATTTGCTGGAGCATGTCTAGAGGAGGCCACAAAGATGATCAGAGGGCTGGAGCACCTCCCATATGAGGACAGGCTGAGAGAGTTGGGCTTGTTTAGCCTACAGAAGAGAAGGCTCTGAGGAGACATTAGAGTGATCTTCCAGTACTTAAAGGGGGCTACAGGAAAGCTGGGGAGGGGCTCTTTATCAGGGAGTGCAGAGATAAGACGACGGGTAATGGTTTTAAGCTGAAAGAGAGGAGATTAGCTTAGATATTAGGAAGAAATTCTTTACTGTGAGGCTGGTGAGGCACTGGCACAAGTTGTCCAGAGCAGCTGTGGATGCCCCATCACTGGAAGTGTTCAAGACCAGGTTGGATGAATCTTTGAGCACCTGATCCAGTGGGAGGTTGTCCCTGCTCACGGCAGAGGGTTTGGAACTGGATGATGTTTAAGGTCCCCTCCAACCCAAAGTATTCTATATTTATATATGAGTCTATGAGGTTTTTTTTAGCTACAATTTCTATTACTTATTTCTGTGCTCAATGGAATAGCTGCAGATGACAGATTTCTTTCCTGTGCATGAGTCTGGTTCTTTAGCTTGATGTGTCAGCTCCAATGTTACTGGGAATAACTGAAATACATATTTACTACAGAATTCCTGACTACAGAACTCCTGGCTACAGACACCTTCCAAACTACCCCAGATCTTCTACAAACTATCTTCAGCACATAATTAAAAAAGCTGACAACTTCTCTCTACAGCATCCTGCTTTAGACATTAGTGCAATGTTTTCATAACTCAGTCTTCCCTTCCCCAGTGAAATCACTGTGAATTTTGCCTTTTACAGGATCTGGAGGCCTGACCATGCAGATTTCATTCTGAGTGATATCTGATCCATGTTCTAACACTGCAATAAGTGATGCTGCCCTAAATTAAGGTGTTTCTTGGAAGGTGTCATTTCCAGACTCATTTCCAAAGTGTTCCTCCTCTAAGCCTTACATCCTTAAACACAGCATCTGCCACAGCTAGTTCCATTGAATACTCAGCAGCAACAGTTCTAGGTCAAGGGCTGGAGAGCAACATAATTCCTAAGTGCTTTAAAGCTTCACTTTGCCATGGACATTTCTTAGCAAGTTATACATTAGATATTTTCCTTTCTGAGATAATCCCAAAATGTTAGACATTTTGCTTTTAATTTCCAGATTTGTTTTTTTTTCCCTCTACTTTTCATAAGAGATCATCTAGGATAGGTAATAGCAATGAAACCATTTTTTTAACTTCTTCATGGGTAGCCCTCAGCTTACACATGAATGACATTGGATATAAGTAAGGTGCTCATCTTATCCCCATAGGTACTCCAAAACCTAGTTGTCTCCAAGAGGATCTCAAAATGCTGATGCCAACTATGATGGTGGCATTAAGTGTTTGGAGGAAGATTTTCAAAACACAGCCTTCCTTCTTACTGAAAGCCAACGAGACATAACATTTTATACCTGCTTTGGACCTTTGAAGGGCTCTTATTTCTCCATTAAAAAAAAATTGCCTCCTTGCTGACACTTTCTGTGCAGAACTCTTATTTTAATAAGACCTAAAACTTAGTAGAAATACATGTGGGTAGACAAGTTCATGATCATGCATCTGCTAAAGTCACTGGGACTCCAGGTGTTATCTCGAGACCACCAGCATGCGTCAAACAGCATCTAGGAGAATGTGTCAAATAAGACTGAGAATGAAAAACGACTGTGTGACACCTCCTGAATTGGAGATTTGGGCTGCAATACCTTTCCAGATTTCCATTCCCTCTGTTTCTGCCTGAAGTATTTTTGAATTTAACCCAGATTTGGAGGTAGCACAGCAGTAATAACCAATGATGAAAAGCGACAACATTATGCGAAGAGAGTACTTGCACAAACCATAACCCTGGAGAAATAAGACTTCCCCTATACCACTTAGCAAACTCTAAGAATTCATGCTTTTTGGTTGTTTTTTTTTTTCTTCCAATGCATAGAGAAGATGCACATTGGACATTCATTAGCCTGCACTCTTCCCCCAAATCCTAAACAGTGTGCTTAAAGTGAGAAAGATAGTGCATGAGTGGAGTGTTGGCATTTTTCCCAGCAAGGATCTGAGTACTGGCAGTTTTCCGGAATGAAGAGGGACATTTCTATTTTGTCCCTTTCTGCTTCACTTGAAGAAAGATAAAAAGTGTGCCTCAAGAAAAGGAATCAAGAAAGGAACTAATCCTGCAGTTAATTCTACTCCGGAGTCCTGTTGTTCCGCTCAAAACAAATGCTACAGCGTTCAGGACACTTTCTTATTTCCCTGGCTGCCTCTGCATAACACACATTTATACTGCAGGCCAGGTGGTAAGCATGGAAAGCAGCTGTGCCCAGGCCTGAATCTGAGCTTCATCATCAAAAGGTTTTGCATGGAAATCGTTCTGTATCTGAGATTGGCATTACTGCCTTTCTTTACACTTGGTTTGATGTTGCCTCTGATGTTTCAGAGGCAGAGCAATTAGACTGGCATGCAGCTTTCTCTATGAATTCAGATTGTGAATTTACAGGCTAGCTTAATGATGTTTTCTGGTTTGCTAAATTGCTTTCTAATAATTCCTGTCATCATATTTGCCCTTTTGGCTGCCACCGAGCACTAAGCTGGCATTTTCAGGTGGTGTCTTTCCTAAGCTAATTCGAATTCTGACAATTACTACATATGGTTTTCATAGTTTTTTTCCTGTGAACCTGGATTTATTTTTGTCAACAGTAAATTTTATTCTCCTCTACAGTCACTGAAATCCTTTGAAGACTCCTCAGTTATAAATAACGTGAATAATCAGCAATAATTTCACCAGGTCATTACCTCACTCCCTGCAAGAGTGTTGTGCGCAGCACAGCTAAGGCTCCTGCTCTTAACTTCCTTCATCGTGAAAATTAATCACCTTGTTTCTGACCATTTTTCTCATTATTAGTTATCATTTTCTCTCTTACACTGTGATAACTTCTTTAAGTGAGTGTAAAGCATTTCTTTTGTGGAGGGCACTTACGGGAATCAAAATACCCTGTGATCACCACATGTTCTTGCCTGGGTATTTGGGACCCTGATTATTTGGATCTGACTATCACCTGCTCAGTTTCTTAAAAGCCCCTTTTTGCTGTGCTTCACCTATCCAGCACTGCTGAAGATCCCTTTGAGACATTATCCTGCTGGATTGTCATTTAAGGTTTGTAACACTGAAATTATGTCAACCAGGCTGAGAAAGACTCACAAAGGAGAACAGACAGAGACAGAATAAGAGCAATTCGGAGGATATGACAAAACCCCAGATAATGAATAGCATATGGAATTGCAGACTTGTGTTGAAATACAAACATAAATAGGTTAGGGTGAATTTTCAGGAAAGCTCCAAGGATGTCATCTCCAGTTCTTTGGGCCATTCTGCTTTCACTTGCATGCAGGCATAGCTATCCAAAAAATACATTGTTTTGCTCATCTGCATCTTGTTTTAAAACATCTGACGGTTGTTATAAAATCAAATTGAGTTTATTTGTTTGCTGGGCAAAAGCATCTTCTGGAGTCTAACAAACTGAGTTATGGGGACTGACTGAGTCAGTTAGATATTCCTGTTGCCTCAGTGCTATAAATGATAAAAACCTAAGGATTTCATTAGGGAAGCATGGTAACCAATGTAGACTCATGCTTTAAAAGAGAAGTCACTAAGAATTAAGACCAGCACTGCTCCATTCCTAACAACATTTACTTTCAGCTCAAAAATATTCTAATTTAATTTTCATGAGTACAGGGTTACTATTCAGTGCTGAAAGCATAGGACAGTAAATAAAGGGTAAAAAACCCATATATTGTTATCTCCCTAGTTATTCATAATTTGGGTCTGGTTTGTGTGCCTTGTTAAACAAACATTAACGTGTCTTGATGTTTCCTACTATATGAAATTTTGTCTTACTAAAAATAATGGTAATAATCACTTTGAGAGGCAACCATCCACTTCAGAGGAATCTGGTTCAGGGTTTCTGAAGAGACTTTTTTTCTTGACCTGGCATGAACAAACCTATTTGTGAAAGGCATGTATAACTACAACTTGAATAGGACTTCTGAACTCTATTTCACAAAACCACACAATTTGGGCTACCTACAGCCCTTTGCTCTCTTAATATTTTTACTAGACACATAGGACTGTTGTGGAAATGGAAAAGTACATGATCAGCCTTTCAAATCTGTTGTGTTTCCAGTTGTGATCTGTTATTGTTTGGAAACACGATAATCATAGGATTTTACCTTGGGATCAACAATCCTTACACAAAGCTGCTCTGAAAGTAATTGTATATGAAATTATTTAGAAGTCAGAAGTTGAGTAATTATAATAACTCAAAAGTAATATTTTTGCTGCAACTCTAAATTAGGACTGATAAAACACCTTCCATAGGTACCTAGAAACACAGGATCATAGAACAGCCCAGGTTGAAAGGAACCTCAAAAGATCTTCTGGCCCAGCCTTTCTAGGGCAAGGAATCCTAGATGAGATCATGTAGCATAGCGTCCAATGGTAGTTTGAAAACTCTTCCACATCCCTGGGGAGATTGTTATAGTGATTGATTGTTCTCACTGTAAAAAATTTTTCTTATATCAAGTGAAACCTGCCCTGGTGCAACTTGTGAACCCATTGCCCCTTGTCTTCTCCATGTGGCTCCTTGTGAAGAGAGCACCACCATCCTCTTTGTAGCCACCCTTTAAGTACTGGAATACTGTGAAGAGGTCTTCTCTGAGTCTTCTTTTCTCCAGGAAGGGAAGATGTAAATCCTTCAGTCTTTCTTTGTTATTTTCCTCATTATTAGTTTTTCCACTTTTTTTACAGCACTAAGGAAAGGACGCCTATATTTGATATTATGTTGCTCCTATTTGCCCTTCTGTAAATCTTCCATCACCATTGTTGAATTATAAATGCATTCTGTCTTACTCTATTTTCTCCAGAGATGACCAGAGCATCCATCCTGATCCTGAAAAGCTGCTGTTAATTCACTCAATAATTTCACACACCACGTGCATCCCTTCCTCACCTAACAAGGCTAGCGTACGATGAGAAGACTCTCCTTCCCGACCTCTCCAGCCCCATCATACTAAGCAAGATGTGAAATTAAGGATGCTTTGGGGAGGGTTTTTTCAGCTTGCACACTCTGCAACCCCATCTTTTTGCACAGGATGTTTAATTTATGATAATTAAAGCTGAAAAATATCTTTGCTGCAATTGAGTGTTTGTAGGATGCTTTCCCTACTGTTTTGAGCCAGAAAGTACTAAGATTTACTAAAGGGAGAGGTGGAAGTCTTGCTGAAAGAGTCCCATCACGTGTAGTATAGCTGTTTTTTCTAATTTCTTAGTGAACCAGCCTAGCTGAATTATATCATCGTACTTCAACTCCACCAAACTGGAATCAATATTACTTGGGACAACATTTCATTAGAATTTTATGCTCCTAATTATAATATATACTGCAGCTATTGGACTGCCTGTTCTTTGCTTGTCAATTCAAGTGCCCTTGCCAAGGTAACCTGTAAACTGCATTACACAGGATTTATTACATCATTTCCTTAGTGAATATAAGGTGATTATCACCTTCATTACTAGTCATAGATGTATGTGCTATTGTATTTTAAGTGTATTAGTGCCTTCCACGTGGCACACAGTAATTTACAATTACAATCGTTTCCCCTTAATCGTTGTACTACAGTCTATTAGCAAATTGCATTTCCTAAGCCTAGAAATACTTTTGGGGTTTTTTTTTAAGTCATCCTTGAAACACAAGGGGTTTGGTTTCTTAATGTCTGATTGATGTTTCATTTTTACATTAAACACTAAATGTTTTTCCTAGCCTGCTAATAAATACCCTTGAAACCAGTACACTGAAAGTACTAACCCAGCAATGCCCATGTTCTTTTGCTAGAAAACACAAATATACCAGCACCTAGAACAGCACTGAAAAATACCAAAATTGCCCCTTATTTTACTCTTCCAAACTGAATTATTTGATTCTGTGCAGACAGCATCTTAACTGCAAAGCACCTACAAAGCAACTTCTAAACCACATATAGATGGGAGAGAAGCTGGTACTTCAGTGCCCTCAAGTATTTTTGTCAGTGCTTTAAAACCCAATGCTATCAACTAAAACCCAATGCTATCAACCAATCATCACTGTCATCCAAGTGAAACACTCTGTACAGAATGTCACCATGATTATCGCTAAAATAAAAGTCCCTTCCCAGTGGAATAGAGAAGATATCTAGAAGAATAAAAGAGAATATTTTATTATCTCTCTGGCAACATATTTGTTCTCCTTTAACTTAATCTTCAGTCTTCTTCCCATAGAAGAATTTTTCTCAGATCTTTTTTACACTTTTCTATGCACATGCACTGCTTACTCTTCAATTTATCAGGCCAGATTTGAACTGTCTGTAGATTCTCTGTAACTGAGGGGCTTGGATCATATCACAGAAGTTAAAAGAAAATTGTAAAAAGCTCTGAATAAAAATAGAAGAAAAGATAAGTAGGATATAATTATCTGTCCTCAAATTTAATCCCTGGGAAAATGCACTAGGAACTTGTAATGACTAACAGTGTGACAACTCAATCTACAACACCCATGTTTCCCGAGCACATTCTGTTAATATTGCACTGGAAGGAAGAAGAGCATATTTTTGAATCAAAACCAATAATCTTGCATCCATTCTCCTCAAGGCTTTTTGACCAAAAACAGCAAGAAAAAAAAAAAGATCTAACCTGAGGCAGTGTTAACTCCACAGTGTAAGCCCAGCTACGTGCTTGAACCTTTCAAATCATCCTCTGAATCCCTCTAAATGACAGTGAATAGATCTTCACTCATGAGGATGGTTTGGAAAGCGATGGCAGAGATAAACAAACTCTGAATTTTGTATTCAGACCTGTTTCTCCAGCAGAAATGTTCTGACTGAGTGAAGTTGAACAAATGAGCCCTGAACAGATATTCTCGTTCACTTATCTCCCTGCTGCATCTCCACTTAGTTCAACAGCAGATTTTCTAATCTCTCACCAGCATTAACGTCAAGGAATTTTGGGACACTCAGTCAAGATTGCAAGGCAGACTCTTCCTTTCTCTCCTTTTGACATTTAGAGATTTGATCCTTCAAAATCTGTGTGTCTCTCACTGTCTACTATAACCTGGTTTAACCCTTTCCTAGTCTCATTCTTTTTTTTTGAAACAGAACTGAAAAGAAGCAAGAAAAAGAAAAAGAGACAGTTACAGAGTCTGTTTGAGCCCAATTCATGAACTGTCTAATCACCTGTAAGAAGCACATGAAAGGAAAAGAAGGAGAAATTATTTACAAAGGAGAACTTGCATTTGGGTCAGTGCAGTAATTTATTCACAGTTATAGGAACCAAATCTGCAAATCCTTATAAGCCGGAACCTCCCTTGGAAAGGAATCCATCTTCTCGATGGATTTACAAAGAGTAAATCACTTTCAGACTCCCCTTTGCAAAATGGAAGAACACAAGTGCTTTGTGGGTTTTGTTACATTTCTTTGGACACTGGAACAAGGAAGTGTTGAAAGAGAGGATGCAGTCATTTGGGAAAACCATTGTAAGACTGACCTACATTATCTCTAAGTCTTATCAAGTGTCCCAGCCCAGGAATGAAATATATCGGGGCTCATGGTCAAACTGAGCTAAATTGGGTTCCTCTAGAGTTCCAGCTGCATCGTAGAAGAACCTCATTCTTAAAATGAGATTTGCACTACCTTAACCATTTTAGTAATCTCTTTCTACCTCTGCTCCACCATTCCAGCTTGAGTTTATTTGTCTTAACCATAAATAGATGCTGTATTACAGAGGAAAAAACCTATCATTGCCTGTGCGGTGTCACTATTGTTTGTGTATCTCAACTGGAAATGGATGAATTGACAAACCCATAATGAGCCCACCACATCAGTGTCTCATACCTACCCTCTGATCAGTTGAGTCACTAGATAATGGAAGAAGGAGTGATATCATTGTTCTGAGTGTCTTTTCATTTTACTGGCAAAAATAAGCTTCATTTCTCTGAAGTATCACTGTAAAGAAAATAAGACGGATTCTATTGAGCCTCCTATATAATGTACTATATATTTTATCTGAGTACCTATGACAGGATATACTATTAGTAATGATATGTGATTCAGAAAGAATAGGTGGATTTTCATATACCAGACATGATCTGGTCTGTATGGAATAACAAAACTTCCAACTGACAGGCAGAAATGTCAGTTCATTTTGTAGGAGTCATTTTCCTTTCTCTGTTCAGTGAAGATTTGCTGTCTTCGGATTTCACTGCAATGTGAGGTTAAACTCGTAGCACTGAAGAAGCGATTGCTCTTGTGAGTAGGAATAGAAAGTGAAAATGCTAAATGACCATTAATCTTGATGTTCTGGTCAGACTTTAATTAAGAGGAATATTTTTATTTTCTCTATCCTAAATAATCCTCTTTAACGCTTAAATAATAAAGTAGGATTGAGACAGAGAGTAAAAACCTGCTGTCTCTCTGTTCCAGTAGCATCCTCTGACAACGTGAAGAGGGAGAAATTGATGTCTTTTGTAAAGTTAGGGGAGATAGTTGCATAGTTGCAAATATTTTAGAATACACAGTTGACCTGTGCAAACAAATGATTGTATGATATCTCAAAAGTAGGAAGGAGGATATTAACAAAGGGAAAATCTATTCTCTTACATTCTAAGAAACAGCAGTAAGATCTCACTAAATCTGAAGCAACTCAGAAACTGTTTTCTTAATTATCCTAGAGCTATTTATGTATAATAAAAAAGTACTACTGAGTTTTCCTGGCCCAAGATAAAGAAAAAAAATTAAAATTCTCCTGTAAATGTAATCAAAATTGATCTTTAATGTTCCAAGACCAAAATCCCTAGCTTCTTCCACAGGAGAAGGCAGTCTTGTACTGACTGCAGTGTTTGACAGAATGGCAGCAATCAAAAAGAAAAGACCAGATAATATACATGGACAAATGCTAAACACTTAGTGATGTAGAACCACGGAACTACCTCTTAACAGAAAGAGTGCAACCTTCTTTGCTGTGTTTCTATAAAGCTGGACTAAATAGATAGTAAAAGCAACCTCATATATTAAAGCATAATGGAACAGATGCTCTATTTTCACCTCACATGCCTTTTCAAAACAGGGTTGTGTAAAGATAGCTTGTAAGTAATGGAAGATCTAGTAAAGTGCAAATATCTTATATGAAAATATATTTTTAAGAAGAACAACATGGTATTTAGTAGGATTCTATCAGTATTTAAGTTTACATAGTTACTTGTTTCTTATTAAAAAAATGGGATATTTTGGAAACACACAAAAGACTCTGTCCTCATCCCTCACCAAAATAAATTTTTATCCCTTTAGAGTTTTATTTTCCACCCTAAATTCCTATTTTTTTTTTGATAATCCTATTTAAGAGAGTCATTTCTTGGAGTAGTAAAAATTAATGACTGAATATAAAAGCATTCCTGACTTAGACATCTATATAACTGAGTGTATCCTCCCAACATTTGTGCAAGTGTAACTAACTCCCTCATTCCCAAATTACTGATTATTCTTTCAAGTTACACAAAATATCCCAAATCCAAAAGTTCATAAAAAGAAACAAAATCTGCAGTAATAAGAATTGGTGGAAGTTGTAGAGCTATCTGAAGGAGACGGCTGACTTCTAAGGAGTTACTGGAGAGGAAAAGGCGATTACAGCAAATCTGAGCTCTTTGAGCCAACACATGCTGCTGGGCAAGAGGAATGAGGTGGAATCATTTTTGTGCATTCATGAATTTATTTAGATTATGTGGGCTGAAGGGCATTGAAAATGCTGTCCTGGTTTCCTGTTGGCAGGCAGAACCATCCCAACACAATTAACTTCAAAATCCGTTTAATAAAATCACAAATCAGGTTTAAAAGCAGCAGTAGGCCTCCCAGATACCCATGGAGCCAAACACAAAGCACAAAAGCCAAAAACAGCTAAGGGAATTTGGTAAAGGAAGTTCATGTCACTTACTATCTACTTGCTAATGAAATTTGTGAGAAGCTCCAAACTCCATCACACTGTTATTTGAGGTTGTTTGTTCTTCCTAGGCAATGAGTTCCATTTTTTTCCTTCTAATTATTAATAATTAGAATCACGTAATCATGGAATGGTTGAGGTTGAGAAGGACCTCTGGAGGTCAGGTTGGACAGGGCCTTGAGCAAGCTGATCTAGTGAATATGTCCTTGCCCATCACAGGGAGTTTTGGACTAGATGATCTTTAAAGGCCCTTTCAACTCAAACCATTCTCTGAGGTCATCCGGTCCATCCTCCGGTTCAAGCAAGGCCACCTACAGTTGACTGCCCAAGATTATGTCCGGATGTCTTTTGAGTATCTCCAAGGTTGGAGACGGCATCACGTCTCTGGGCAACCTATGCCAGCGCTTGATCACTCTTGAAGTACAAAAAAGTGTTTCCTGATGCTCAGAGGGAGCCTCCTGTCTTTCACTTTGTGCGCGTTGCATCTGGTCCTATCACTGGGCACCACTGGAAAAAAACCTGGCTCCATCTTCTTTGCTCCTTCCCTTCGGATGTTTGCATGCTTAATAAGATTCCCCCCTCAGACTTTCCTCCAGGCTCTCTCAGTCTTTCCTCAGAGATTCTTCAGACCCTCAATCATCTTTGCAGCCCTTTGCTGGACTCTCTCCTGTATGTCCACGTGTCACTTGTACTGAGGAGCCCAGAACTGGACACAGCATCCAGGTGTGGCTTCACCAGTGGTGAACAGAGGGGGAGGATCACATTCCTCAACCTGCTGGCAATTCTATGTCAAATGCTGCCCAGGATACCACTCACCTTCTTTGCAACAAGGGCACATTGCTGGCTTATGTTCAACTTAGTGTCCACTAGGACCCTCAAGCCCTCTTCTGCCAAGGTGCTTTCCAGATAGGTTTTTCATTCATAAATAGAAGGACTAGGTTCTCCTGAAAGGATCAAAATTGCCCTTAACGGTATCCAGAGTCAGGTTACAAAGTAAGAAAAACTTAATACTTGAGTTCCAGATAGGAAAGGACAGCCAAGTGTTCAACCATGTCAACATGTCAAGCTGTGCAGAATACATCAGATGGGTCTTAAACCAAGGCGGAACACTCAACAGGATGGTTGCTTTATGGACATGGATGATAACCAACCCATAACATCAACATATATTCACAATTTACCAGTTTAGGAAAATGAATTTGACTAAGAATACCATAGCTTCCTGCACTCATCGTGGAAAATAATATTGTCCTTGAGATTATTCTTACAGGGACCCCAATAGTATTATATAAAATTTGATAAACTTTAAACCACCACCTTGTCACAAGTTTCAGGTGTTCGTTAGTGTGCATGAGCTCTCTGCAAGCAACATTAAACTGATAATTTATTTTTTTTTAGCTCAAGTAGTGAGATTTATACTCAAAATTACATTGCTCTTGGCTTTAAGTAGTGGCTGCATTACCATTCAGGAGACAGCAAGTCTAGCTGCTGGGCAAGGTAATCAGTCATTTGATGAAGATTATTAAACTATTTAGCCATTACTGATAATATGATTTACCATGCTAGTATGCTTATTATTATCATTATTTATGTTGTTTCTAGATGTTTGAATTGTGGACAATGCATCCACTAAGTTGGACTCTATCTGAAAACACAATCCTTTACTCCAATACACTCCCCAAGCCCTGTGGGCCCACAGGTACTGCAATGGAACACAGAAGGCTGTCTCAGTTCATAGAATTATTCCTAGCACAATTTTTTCCTGGACCAGCTAGTACTGCCTAGAAGAACTCATAGCTATGGATGAATGGTAGCAAGAATCAAGGGCAATGGGCCATTCCCCACATTGACATAGAAACTCCATACCAGTTGAGCCTTGGATTGTTTGCCTGAATAGATGCCATAGAAGAGTTTTCCTCTTCCCAATCTAGGAGACAAAATCAGAACATGTGCAAGGCAAAATGGAGATCTATTTATATTATTGACTTCATGGCATAGCCAAATATCAGATTCTGCTGATGGCAGATACATGTCCATGATGTGTCTTAGGAGAGGCAATCCTGGTTTATTAAAAATATCAGTCCTAACAACATTATTGATGCTAAAAAAAAGAAAGAAATATTTGTGCTTCCATTAGGAGCAGTATACCTGTTATCCTTTATTTTACTTTTTCTTTCCACTACCATCAATTCCAGATGCCTTTTGCAAGCTGGGAAGGCTAAGCAGGACTCAGCTGAATTCACCTGAGCTGGTGCAGGGCACTCATTTTGCAAGCTGGCTGATCGCAGTGAACCCATTGCGGGTGGCCCTCAAGAGCTCCAGGGATACTTCAAAGGAAACACATGGAGATGGGGGAGGAGGATGGGTAGGAATTTGCATTTTAAATGTGACACTTACATGAATGAATAATAAGGGATTTGTAAGACTGGCCACCAAGAATCAGAAGAAAAAAAATCTCTTCATTGGTTCTACAACTAATTCTTCAGGCCTGTTTTTCAGTGATATTAACACACAGTTTCTTCCTGCAGAGGCTTTGTGCAACCAAAATGATTAAAGAGGTCCATCAGTTAAATAACAAGGTACTCTAGGGAAGGAGGAGTCAAGAACTTAATCCTATGACACTTGAAAGCTGCCAAAGTAGGTAGCATGGGAGGTCTTCAGGCTTTCTTAGGAATAAATGGGCTGTACAGGCTAATATGAAAATTTGGCTCCCATGATGCAGTTTTCACAATATCCCCTGAAAACTGAAGTGCTGGGGATTTTTGTTTTGTTTTGTTTGGCATTTTTTTTCCTCTAAATTTTCAATGCTGAATGTGCAGCACCTTAAAATACTCATCGGGAGCAACTCAGCAGCACCTCCTCTGAGTTTGGGACCTACAATGTGAGAGAAATGGGAGAAAAGAGTGTCCTATTCACTGTGGAGCTGTGTATCCTTCAGTAGCACTCAGCCTCTTTATTGTAAGCATTTTAATCACCTACAGGAGACAGAACCATTTACAGCCCCTCAAATATCTGCTTATCAGATAGTGTAATGATAGGATGAGGGGTAATGATTTTAAGCTGAAAGAGAGTAGGTTTAGATTAGTTACTTACCAGGAAGAAATTTTTTACTGAGAGGGTGGTGAAACATTGGAATAGGCTGCCCAGAGAAGCTGTGGATGCCCCATCCCTGGAGGTGTTCGAGATCAGGCTGGATGAAGCTTTGATCAACCTGATCCAGTGGAAGGTGTCCCTGCCCATGGCAGGGGAGTTGGAAGTGAATGATTTTGAAGATCCCTTCCAACCAAATCATTTTATGATTGTATGAAATAGAATCATAGAGGAGTTAAGGTTGGAAAAGACCTCTAAGATCATCAAGTCCAAATACTCACTGGCCTTCCAGCAGCAACTCTTCTACGGCACACCATGTACTGAGATACAACGGTGATGTGCACAGAACAGGAACCTCATCAGAAATGAAAATGACTTCTTGTTCAATTAAGTCTCATCCCCGCGTCTCAAGCAGTTCCTCCCTCAGTGGCTAAACTGTATCCTAAAGCCAAGTTCAATATGAAAGAGAAAAGACTCCTCTCCTGTCATCACGGTAACAATAAAAGATGGATTTATCATTAAATCTCATCTAACCAGGTGCAACTGGGTGCATGAAATTCAGCTAACACAGAACGGAAATGGTGAAGAGGTTACAGAAGAGCTAAACACATGGGAATAAAACAGGTGGTGAATGTGGTCCTGTGCACAGCTCTGATGTAGAATTTCACTGTGATACTGGGAAAATCATTTAACTATGTGCTCCTGTTTTTCAGTCACTAAAGCATAGTTAATATCATGTGCTTAAAAAAGCATTTGGAACTCTCCAGATGCTAAATTGCACTACAGAGGTAGATAGAATGCTACTGCTGTTGCTTGTAATTATTAAAGAAAAAAAAAGGACAGAACTAGGGTTGTTTCCTTCTCTGTGGATTCCAGTATCATTTAGAAAGGAAAATAGAAAGCTATTTCTGGAACCATGCAAGATATAAAATAAAAAGCATAACTACCATCTCACATAGTTTCAGAATTATTTTGAAATTTAGACAAATAAAAAAATTATCAGAACACACAATACTCTGCTTCCAGAAGCTGAAAACAAATTATATGTGCTGTCATTTGACCTGCATTTTCAGGAAAAGTTCAAAGGAAGAGGTCTGAAGCATGAATAAAAATTTATTTTTTAGACACCTTATTCTGCAGAAGTACCATTTGCTTCCTGTGAAGATAGACTCCTGCTCATCGAGTAGATTGTTTGTAGCTGTGAATCACATAACAGTAAAATAAGGCAGCAGTCCTAGTGTCAAGTACAGAATCCCTGAATGTGGACCTGGATTAAAGCATTTAGTTAGGACATCTTGATGCCATCCTAGTAGGTACTAGAATATTATTCCTACTCTCTGGTGTTTCAGTAAAGCCAAAAAAGCCAAAAAATAAAGAACACAAAGAATTGCAACAGTTGAAACAAAACATACGATAAATCTGTACTTCACACTGGCATGTTAGAGGTATTTAAGGGCTATTTTAAAGTAATTGTTATATTTTGTTTAACTATAACACTAGGGTAAAGAAAATTACAATAGTTCACAAATATCAATAAAATAGGTAGTCCTTTTTGTTATTCAATATCTAAACACTCTCCAGCATAGACCCATGACCAGTTTGTCCCGCTCTATTTTTTGTCTAGTTAGGTCAGTTAGTGGCAGTAAACACAGAAAGCTGACTTAAGCCCCACAGGCCAGGTGGATCTTTTTGCAGACCTTGCTAAGCTCTAATTTGCTTATTTAAATGCCTCATGTACATTTTTCTCATCCATTTCCCTCACAGCCCAAAATAGCTTCCATCAAGTATTAAGGTATTGGACTGTACGGGTTTCTGCCTCCTCCTTCTTCCCCTTCCCCTCCTTCTCCTCTCCTCCTCTCAGTTTTCTGTGGAACAGCTGTCCAGGGTTGTGTACAGCCAGCAGAAAGGAGCAAGCAGCTCCAAAAGGTGTTTCATCTTCTAAGACAATGCTAAAAGAAAGGCAGGACTGGTCAAACTCTAACGACACCTATGATATTTGACTGCCTAGAGGAGACTTCAGAGAGCTCACTTAGACTGAAAACTAACTTTTAGATGGATAAGTTAAAGAAGATGAATCTGCCTTTCTTCATTTGACTTCAGTCTGTCTCTTCTTCGGGAATTCTCACTGCTGGCTCACACAGGGATTTTTTTTTTCATTAGTTATAAGAAGTTTTTATTAGTTATTTATTAATTAATTAGTTATAAGAAAGAAAATCTATTCATGTTAAACATCAGCAACTTCCTCACTCAGGGTGAGCCACGATCACTATTTGACCCAGACACAGCAGTGAAATTATTAGTAGAGGTTGTTGTTGGGATGATCCATTTTCACCCGAAATTCCTTAGACAGTGAAAAAATGTGATGGAGTGGAAAAGAATGGAATGGTACTAAAACCAAAAGAAATTAACAACATGAAGACAGACAACCTACTGTAATCCAGTACAATCAATTACACAGCAGCCCCAATAGATGGGATCAATGTTCCTTGTATATACCAAGAAATTAACAGATCAAATTAATCCTCAAAGCATTTTGGAAATTGTCAGATATATGCCACAAATATTTTTGCTTCATTTATCTAAACACATACTTTGAAGAGAGTGTGGTGCAAATAAAATATCTTTGAGCTTGAAAGGTGAGAACTCGGGAGCAACTGATACAATTTTGCTCCTCTAATAGCCTCCAGCAAGCTACTTAACCTCTATATCTCAGTTTTGCTGCCTTTAAAACAAGTGCATTAGTAACTCTGCACCTCAGAGGGGTGCTCTGAGTGGTAAGTTAAGACCTGCTGGATGAAAGGCACACGGGGCTTTTATTAACATCTATATTATAACACCTTCAGTTCAGCACACTGTTTTACAGTGTATTATGAATATGAGGAATATAACACTGTTTAGCATTAAATGCTTCAATCTCTGTTCATACTAATGAGAACAGTACCTGGGTTCACGTTGAGCTCCAGAACTGACAAGCTGGGTTCACTTAATTCAACCCTCTGTAATATCCTTTTATAAATCCATTTTTAATTCTTTTTTTTTACACTTGGCTACATGCAAGTCTACTGTCTATAGCCTGAGAATCAAGCTCCCGGTCTAAGCCTTTGTAAAAACTGATAGCATATTTCTCATTCTGTCCATAGTAATTTTAATTATACTCCTTTGTCTAAGACTTCCGTTATGCTTTGATGCCTGTGGACGTTTTAAGTAACTACCTTTTTTATTAGCTGACTAAAAACATGAAAGAAGATTATTCTGTCCAGCTCTTGTCCTAAGGTCTTTTTGTCAGCCAGAATCATTATATGACCTCTCCTAATTTTACCATAGTATCTGCAGGTGTGGAAGCACTTAGTGAATTTGTCCTCAGACATCACCTTTGGATGACAGAAGATTTCCATCCATTTTTAGCAGAAGTATTGACCTAATTAATTTATAACTGAAATGGAAAATTTGTCCAAACACCGTTTTCTAAGACTGGGGAAGGGAAACTAATGCAAAAACAGACTGAAGGTTTTCCCATAGGAAAAGGTGTGTCAAAATCAAGAGCAAAGCTGAGATTGTCACTTTTCCATCCAGTTCTTTACCAGTCATCAAATTAGTCCTTCAGTACAAAGACCGAAAATAAAATTTGTTTTCATGCATTCTAGAATATAATCATTTCTTCTGCTTTCCCTTGAATAGCAAGAGAAAGATTGAAGTACCTCATCTTGGGCCGTTCTTCTTGGAGAAGGATTCTCCCTTTTACCAATGTCTGTGTCACTGCTGAACAGTCAGCCATGCTGGCTGTCCTCCACCATATCAGAGTGCTCAGGTACATCAAATCTCTGCTCCCTGAAACAGATAAAACTGACAAGCTTGGGCAGAAGCTGCCACTTGCCTTGCATCCAACAGTCTTCCTAGAGAGGTGGTTGATGCCCCAGGCCTGTCAGTGTTGAAGAGGCATTTGGACAATGGTCTAAATAACATGCATTAACTTTTGGTCAACCCTGAACTGATCAGGCAGTTGGACCAGATGTTTGTCATAGGTCCGTTACAACTGAAATATCCTGTCCTATCCTATCCAATCCTATCCCATCCTACCCTATCCCATCCTATCCCTTCCCACCCCATCGCTGACCACCACCACTGCCAGCACTCCTTTGAGAAAGCTTACCACAAATCCAGAACTACTTGCTGTCTCTTTGTGAATGACTCGTACACAGGAGTTTTAGGCACAACCTACCACAAATATGCCAAAAGACTTAGTGACCAAAGTTAAAAAATGCTCTAAATCTTTTGTAGCAAGTTCCATAACAGACTTTTATCAAGCTCCAGTCTTCCTTAGCAGAGTGGAATAGTATGGGTACTTCCAGAGCCAACAAGACGGGAAAAGAAAAGATATAATAGTGTCTTAGGACCACAAGGGAACCACACAGGACCAAGAAAAGACTCATAGTCAAGTAACAGGACATGCTACTCCACAATACAGAATTGTAGGGTATGCTTAAGCAACACAGAGTTGTAATTTAGTCTTGAAAGTAGAGAAAATTTCTTGGTACTTTTAAAATAAGAACCAAACACCTGAAAGTCTTGCTTGAACCAGAGCCAGAGCTGTGCATGGGAAACATGAGTACCTAGATTCAAGCGTACTTTAGTCTGCTTTTCACTTGCATGTGTAGGAAATTTATCTTCCCATATCACTGTCACATCGTGTTTCCATATATTTTTTTCCTCCAAGAAAAGCAAAAGCGAGCAAAGTTTGTATCTGAAGGAAAATCCCCATCAACATTCTGAAAGCAGTAGGGTATATGTTACATTTCCAGTACAGTTTTCTCCCTTTTCTCCAGGAATTCAAGTCAAAATGTACAGAAAGAAACATAAACTCCAATGAGTGACTCTTCCTTCAATTAGTAAAAAAGAGAAAAAAAGAAAAAAAAACACTTAAAAATTCCCCAAACTCTCAAATAATCCCCTTGAAAAATCAGAGCCTTTAGTTCCTTCAGAAATAACATCCTCACCTGAAAAATGGGCTCAACGATAGGACTGTTCATGCTGTCTCAGGTTCTGGGTACAGGGAGTTAAAAATATATATATATGCTGAAACTAATATTAAGTTCAGAATGAGACTTAGTAATCTCACTAAATGCTAATAGAGTTTTAATGCTGTTTTCATTAACTTTGTGCCCTTTCATATAAAGCTGGAGGGCTACTCAGTGATAAGAAAAGCCCACCGATGAATGGATGCTAAATGCAAATTCTAGAAGCACTGGGCAATGCTCACAGCAGGGCTTTGACAGGATAAAGATTTTATGGAACGTCATATCAGGACTTCTTGAGTAGGCTGAATGTCAAGAGTAAAATCTACAGCAAGAAAAAATGAAAGCAAGAAGATCTCAGAAGTGATTTTTTTTTATTGGGAACTGCAATTAAAAAAATTAACTTTATAAGTAGCTAAAAACCCAACAGAAAGCTCATCAAAAGGAGATTAAAAAAAAAATCTGACAGAGAGCAAAACCCTGACTTTCAATGGAAAGCCAGGGACAGCCTGACAAAATATTTCTGTCAGGCCTAAACTTTTTCGACACATTTCAGCAGGGGATGTGGTTAACTGAGTTGCAGCATCAAGCCTGACACATTGGCTGGCTTATTTTTGTGGGGGAGTCAGTCATGAATTACTTGTCAGTAGGCAGTGGGGAGGAAGACCTCTCCTGAACAGAATAGCTTGACACAAACAAAATATGTCTGTACAGGAAAGTAACGAAGTAAGAGGACAAGAGCATGGGTTTTATTCCCAGTTCACTCATGGACTCACTCTGTATTTCTGATTCGCCAAAGTCCCTGCAGTGAAACAGGCACCAGAAACTCAGGAGAAGCTTCACCAGCTGCTTCAAGACAGGAAGGTTACACCTGTTAAGCATTAAGCATGTGCTCAAGGCACTGCTTGAGCTCCTTCTCCTCTAAATGCTTTTTTCCCCATCTGAAAATACAGATGGGTCTTTATATCATTTCTGTGTGTATTGCCCAACAACACACAAATAACTCTCTCACCATGAACATTAAAGCCAGCATTACCCTCACTGATCTCAGCTATTGTCTATAGAGAGAAACACCTCAAGAACACAAGTTATCCAACATTAATGTGTTAAAGACAGAAAGGGGGGAGTTAACTCATGCCTGTGATTAATTTTCACTGATGAGAGAGAAGATTGTCATAACCTGCTTGATCTAAATACTTATTTTTCAGAATGGCTAAAGTGAAGTAACATCATACTTTGCCATGTTTGTAGTAACTGAACACTAAGCTGGGGATCATTGCTCACATTCTTTGCAGTGAGGAACCATGACAAGCCACAATGGCTTCTTTGTTCTTTTTGGGAAACTAGCCTTTTCCTTGGATGCCTGAGGTAGGAGCCAGACCACCTACTGAAATAGTGTAACTTACAGTAAAGGTCTGAGCGGGTCAATCCAATGGGATAACTTAATAGCAAGGAAATACTGAACACAAGCTCAGCCATACGGATTGTTGCAACTCAGTAGGTAAATTATATTAATCATAAGTAGTTAATATTTGCTCCTATCCTATCTAGGCAAATAAAATGCCCTGCATAATTACAGGAATTCCCTATGGCTGCTCAGTTTGGAGGTGCTCTTCAACCACTTCAGGCAGGTTGTGTGAGATCATTTGGCTATGCAAATATTTTGTATTTACTGGAAAGTAGGACAGATACTTTCCTATCTTTCCTGAGAAAGTCAGGCAGGTTACTGATAGAAAACAGAGTGACAAACTCAGATGTCTGGAAACTAAAGAGGTGTCAGGGATTTTGGACAAAAATTACTATCCTAGGGATGGGGCATGCGAAGAAGATGCATCAATTAAAGCAATGAAAGATATGTGGATTAATCTATCAGTACCACCTTTCCCCGTTACTTGTGGCTGTTGCTGTTTTCATCATCTTCCTTTCCACAACTGCCCTGTTGTGGGAAGCAAGGACAAACTAAATTCTGGCTACACAAAAGCAAAATGCAAGAAAGGGGGAATCCAAGTAGGGATCTGGAGACATATATGATGCACAAGCAATATAGGACTCTGACAGCACATAGGCTTTTATGTAATCTTAATTTTCAGCTCTGTAAGGATGCAAAACAAATTGTCAGCCCTGGGATGAAATTTGATACTATTGTTTTCAACTGTTTAATACAAACCAAAGGGCTTTAAGATTATTTTCTATTGTTCCCTGAATGCTTTCCCATTTCATTGGAAACATTTTTATAATCCAAAGAAACGGCCATTCTTTTTGTAATGAGTGGTCATGAGGACTTCTTTTGTCTGAACACCCAGGAAGTTAATGAGCTTAATTCCATGGGAACAGAAAATCTCACTGTGAGTCCATATGATCCTTTTTTTTCTGGTAAGATCTTAACACCTACAGACTCAGTAGAGAAAAGCTCCTCAGTAGCCAGGAAAGTAAATTTCCATCTTCCAGGTCACTCTACCACCGTTCTTCTCTCATCCTCTGTGAAACTGAAATTCAAGATTAAGAGAGGTATTTGGGTGTTTATGCACCTCCATGAAAGCCAAGTATTCTGAACTCCCCTTAGAGCCAGTGGCAATCTGGACAACGAAGCCTGAACAGGAATTTATCTGCCCGCTTTGAAAGGATCAATGCACTTGTCCACAAATATATGTCTACTGTCATTTGAGTATCCTTTAAACTCACAGGCAGGGAGGGAAACAGTTCAGTACTCCTCATAGTATTGTTTCTGGTGTCAGTCTTATATGGTTACTTGGGAATTAAACCCCAGATCTTGCCCTAAAACCAGAATAAGGATTTGAGCCAGTGATTTCTGCTGTTTTCAGGAGGGTATGAGACATGCAGAAGGTGCTACCATTTAATCTGTTTTGTAGTTGCTTCACTGTTTCAAATGTGTAAATGACTGCTGAGACAGGCATTAAACAAGCACAGTTCCATCCACTGATAGCAAAGACAAAGGAATGAGAGGCAGGAATGCTCTAACCTGCTCTTCTCATCAACAAACACTTAGATATTCATTGATAGTAGAAAAGGCATAAGAAAAAGAAATAAATAGATTCCTCCCTCTCCCCCAAGTCTGAGTTGATGTGGGTGTTCCCTTTACCAAGTCGTGTATCAGTTTACCACTGACATAGTTTGATTACATTTAAGGTAAAGTTGCTCTTTAGTTTTTCTTCACATCAAAACCAAGAACATATCAGAGATGGAGAATTGCCCTTGTGGTCTGTTGGAAAACCTAAGACATGAAAAATCTGGCTCAGTGACATACTGAGAAAAGAGAAGGAAAAAACTCAGTAATGTAACAGCTCATTCCAAACAGGAACAAAAGAATCTATAGCTCAAATCTAGCCTTGGAAATTGACTCTCCAGCTGGTGAGTTTAACTGTATGTTAAACTACCATGATACACTTTTGATATCATTAAAAAATACACTATACAGTAAGAGTTCTGGAACTTATTTTAAAGAATTTTACTTATATGATTATGCTGTCAATAAAAATAAAACCCACAAACTAAAAATAAAACTGCCCACATTCCTCTTTATTCCCATGGTACAACTTTTTATGTGTAAATCAAAAATATTCTGTGCCTTAAGACACTCACAGAGCCAAGTTACTGAAATGTTTGATCACACTAAGAGAAATTTATGTCCATAAAGCAAGGTGAACTTCTAGCATGCTGTATAAAGAGATCAGAGATTGTACTAACTGGGCCTTTTGACCTAGGAAAGGCATAGTAACTGAATATGTGTCTGACTGAAGATTAGCAGCTGCTACTGCCCAGCAAAACACTTGATTAAAAGCCATCACTAAGCAGTTCACAGTAAACACAGTGGCAAATTATCTAGGACCTAAGAAGAAAATCAGAAAATATTACTAGCAGTAGATGGCAGAGAAACATAAAAAACAGAGGCAAAATGGGCTATTAAGATGCATTTTATACTTATAAAATTAGCCTTAATGAACTATAAAATAAATAAGTCTTAATGAAGTATAGCAGCCACTTACAATTATTTCTGTACTAATAAGCTTGGAGGATGTATTTGCCATATACTGATCATTAACAAGAAACCTTTCAGAATATATAATTTAATAAAAGAGAAGTGGCTACAACTTAAAGGGATCCCAGGAAGTATGTGTGTCTGTCATCCCACAGCAATATTTGCGTGAAAAATAAGACTATTTCCTAGGCCAATAAATATACAAATTTGTTCATACAAGCTGAAATGCAGTTTTTATAGCTTCTCTCTTACATTAAATTTCTCCTCTATAGTCTTCCTAATGCTTTGTTCTGGAAGAAAATGTAAAAAAATATTGGTCATTGGGATCTGCCTTGTACAGAACATTTAATAGAAATCCTTAATTGCACGTTTTAAATGCAGTACAAATGGTAGGTGTAAAACTAAGAACAATTTTGTTCAAAATAACAAATTGCTTCTTTATGTAGCAAACTCTTTTACAAGGCACAATGCCAGACATCAAAAACATGTCAAAAAATCATTGCAGAAGAAAAAAATTATTTTTTATTATCAGAGTGGACAAATACTGGAATAGGTTGCTCAGAGAGTTTGTGGAAGGTCCAATCTCTGGTCCTGGCCAGACATAGCCCTAAATATTTCCTCCAGGTGACTTTGTTTGCATCAGTTGACCTCTGGAGTCTCCTGCCAACTTCAACCATTTTGCCACTCTGTAAGGCACTTGATTGCATTTAAGAAGTTTGGCTTTTATTAAGGTAAGGAGGTGTGCAACCAAAAAGCAAAGTGCAATGCAGACAGTTACTATCAGATTCTAAAAGTGAGTAGCTTCTTCCACCTCCATCTCAAAAACCCCTCTATTTTAAAGCTGTGCAGATCATGGATGTAGTCTGTCTGTGGAAGCCTGTGGATGTAGTCTATCTGGACTTGAGCAAAGCCTTTGACACTGTCTCCCACGGCACACTCCTGGATAAACTGGTAGCCCACGGCTTGGACAGGTGCACTCTCAGCTGGGTTAAGAACTGACTGGATGGCCGGGCCCAGAGAGTGCTGGTGAATGGGGCTGTGTCCAGCTGGCGGCCGGTCACCAGTGGTGTCCCTCAGGGATCAGTGTTGGGGCCAGTTCTGTTTAACATCTTCATCTATGATTTAGATGAGGGGATTGGGTCCATCATAAGTAAATTTGCGGATGACACCAAGTTGGGAGGGAGTGTCGACCTGCCGGAAGGCAGGAGGGCTCTGCAGAGGGACCTTGATAGGCTGGAGAGATGGGCTGTGTCCAACGGGCTGAAGTTCAACAAGGCCAAGTGTCGGGTCCTGCACTTTGGCCACAACAACCCCATGCAGTGCTACAGGCTGGGGACAGAGCGGCTGGAGAGCAGTCAGGTGGAAAGGGACCTGGGGGTGCTGATTGACAGGAGGCTAAACATGAGCCAGCAGTGTGCCCAGGTGGCCAAGAAGGCCAATGGCATCCTGGCTTGTACCAGGAATAGTGTGGCCAGCGGGACGAGGGAAGTGATCCTTCCCCTGTACTCGGCATTGGTGAGGCCACACCTTGAGTATTGTGTTCAGTTCTGGGCCCCTCGGTTCAAGACAGATATTGAGGTGCTGAAGATGGTCCAGAGAAGAGCAACAAAACTGGTGAAGGGACTTGAGCACAAGTCCTATGAAGAGAGGCTGAGGGAGCTGGGGTTGTTTAGCCTGGAGAAGAGGAGGCTCAGGGGTGACCTCATCGCTCTCTACAACTATCTGAAAGGAGGTTGTAGTCAGGTGGGGGTCGGACTCTTCTCCCAGGCAACCAGCAACAGAACAAGAGGGCACGAGCTTAGACTCTGCCAGGGAAGGTTTAGGTTGGATATCAGAAAAAAGTTCTTCACAGAGCAAGTAATCAGGCATTGGAATGTCCTGCCCAGAGAGGGGGTGGATTCACCATCCCTGGAGGTTTTTAAAATAAGACTGGATGTGGCACTTAGTGCCATGATCTAGTAATCATGATAGTGTTGGATTAAGGGTTGGACTTGATGATCTTGGAGGTCTCTTCCAACCCAGATAATTCTATGATTCTATGCTCAGTATACTGATATTGTGTGCTTCTACTTCTGTGAGAACTCTAGAATTATAAAAGTTTAGGAAGAAAAAGTAGACGCCTTTAAAATATTCCACAGATGATATGAGTTTTTTTAATCTAAAAAGTAGGCAGATAATCAAAAGGGATCAAATCACTGCTGTTTAATGAGTTACTGCTTGTCAGCTGAGAGGCAGCAATGGATGGGATATTATTCTTAGCGTGTTTTGATGACATGACATCAAAACTAATGCGTTTTACTCTGCACTCTCAGCAGGCTGTACACAGACAGCTATAACAGTTCAGCTAACAAGAGGTAATTCAATCAACCACAGTAATGTGAAAATTGAAATGATCTACGTCCACTCCACCTTGTTCATCATCTCAGTGACAAGAAACTTTGCTTGCCTTCCAAGTTGGGATGATAAGATTCATTTAAGATGCACAGTTGTAAATACAGTGTCTCTTTGTACAAGCCCTTAACACAGTGATTCCTAATGACCTACTTGTGAGAGAAATTAAATGGTTTATGCACTACATAGCAAAGTCATTCAACACTGTAATGTAAAAAGCCCATTTCGCTGTTAAAATACAGCTATTAATTGTGGAATTAATAATCTGTCAAAGCTTAAGCAACTTACTTACCAAACACAGAAGTAAAAACGCCATTTCTCTAGTAGTTTTGAGGAAATAAAGTTATTTCTTTAATTACTACTAAAGTCAAAAGGCTCCTTTCCAAATATATCTAAAAGCCTATTTTGAGAGCTGAAACATATTCAGCAAATGAAATGTTGTTGTGAAGCAGATTCCAACTCCTATTAAAGCCTAATGAAACTACACAGGATATTTCATAAAATTCACTGATTATGGTGGAATTATAATTCTCTTTTTAAAGCTTGTTTGAGAATCTCACATTGGAGAGATAAAGGCAATTAAGAGCTTATTATTTATATATCGAACAGACTATATAATACCCAGATGTGGACATTTCTATGTTCTACCCAAGGAGGTGGACGGCTAATAAAGACATGGTGACAACTACATTACAACTCAGTCAGGTCTGAAATTTTGTGGGATTTTCAGCTTTTTATTTTCTTTTTTGTTTTTAGTTTATTTTCATGTTAATGAAGGCCTAAGAAGAAAAAGAGGCCACAGAAACAGCCTTGAATATGCCTGCTACCCTTTGTCTGATTTCACTCTCGGGTTTTACAACTACCTCCCAGATCATTACAGTTTCTTAGAAAGAGTAGCTTGGTTGCAAAGGAGAACATAACAACCCCCTGCACATTCTTCCAACTAGGCTTTCACACCACCAGGGCTTCGGTGGAGGTTGCTGGTATAAAGCACAGCACTTCAGTGAGTATATTTTATTACTTAGAATGATTTTTCTATGATATTGAAATGCTAACGAACCTTTTGAACACCAGGTTGTTTAGTTGGCAGTTCCCTGAGATAGAATTTGAGTCATTGGCACTGAAGAGAGAGAAATCTTCCCTTCTACATCACTGCACATGACCCCTCTGAGAGCACAACCAGCACACTGACACCAAACACACTATCCCTTCTAGTGGAGGTGAGGCAGTAGAATCGGTTGCCCAGAGAAGCCCCGATGATCCATTCCTGGAGGTGTTCAAGACCAGGTTGGATGAAACTTTGAGCAACCTGATCCACTGGAAGATGTCCCTGTCCATGGGAGGGGGGTTGGAACTGGATGGTCTTTAAGATCTCTTCCAACCCAAACCATTTTCTGATTCCATGACTCTATGATTCTCTAAACACATCTTTCTTCATGAACAGTTATAAACACAAATTCACTACTCTTTTAAGATTCTTCCCTGCTGGGATTATAGTCTGTGAACCCAAAATGCCAAAATATTTCTCCTTTAACACACTGTTAACAAAGGTTTCTATACTGGTTTAGGTTTTCTTCCAAAGAACACTGATCCAGAATTACTTTGACACCACCACTGAAGATGGTAGTCATGTAATAGTTTGAAGCAGCTTGTATTCCAATGGGAATTATATCCTGCATTCAGTGAGCAGCACTGATTAACTATGTGCTGCTCTATTCCCAAGAAAACCTATGAGACTCCCTGTCTTAGTAGATAATTTTTTCACAGTTACGTCTCAAGAACACAGATAGGTGTAGTATCTAAATGTATCAAAATCCAATGTCCTCAGAGTTTCTATACCATGCTACCATACACACGCTCACAGAAGCAGAAAAGCAACATATAAATTCTTTGTTACTGGTTTTGGAGATACAACATTTTCATAATTCAATTTTTCAATAGAAAAACAAGTTTGTTACGGTTGGATTTCTAAGTTATTTAGGGATAAAAGACAAAGAAGAATAACATCACTTTAATATTAGGGGTAGAGAAAGGGAAGATCTGTTATTTGCCAGCAATAGACACCTCTTTTTCAAACTTTCTCTTCAACATACAAAAGCTTTAAAATATCATGAATCAGTTGAGATCAAAACGGCGATGAAACATAGAGATTGGTTTTTGGCTCAACACACGGTAGCACAGAACCAGCCACCCAGGTGCCCCACACATCAAGCTCTGTACTCAGCAGTAACAACCTTATCAACCTCCCCAATACCTCCACATCAAAAGGAATTGCTCTCCAGAGAAGAACAGGCTCTTGTTTCCTTATTGAAAAGAACCACACACCTTCCCAAACTGACTTCATTTAAAGTCTGCTCCTCCCAGAGCCAAGGAGCACCAGGATGAATGATGCTTTCCCTTGGCCTACTCTTGTCCTTCTCACAGCACCAAGGTCTTACTGATTTCTGGGGCTTGACAAGACAGAAAATTCAAGTCTTGCCAACTGGAAATGTCAGGTGGAGTGACATGAAAGGATTTTATAAATCTGTGTTGCTCCTATAAAGAGCCTAACCCATCCTTCTCCTGGGGTCTACTGATTTATCCCTCAAAGAACTCTCCTGAGCCATCAATCGTACTGCAAACACCAACTGCTCCCTCCACCAAACATCACTGCTCCTGAGCAAATGAGACTGTCCTAAGACTGTCCATAGGCAAGAGGATACTTGCCACTGGTTCTTTCAGAGATTTTAGACATACACTATGATGATCTTTTCCACCTCAGAACCCAAATTTTAGGCTCCTAAAGCCATATTTAGTTCATTAAAGGTGCTGAATGGTGCTCACCACAATTCTAGCTGATATTTTCTCTTCTTTTCACATGGTCTTTCTTAAATACCTGTGAATGACACAGTATATGAGGGCAGAGAGTCCACTGCTCTGAATTGCTATGGCCACTTTTGTATTGTTTTTAGCAGTTCAAACTGAATGTGCTGAAGAACAGACTCTTCTGTCAGGTCCTTAGAGGTGTGTCATCATGGCTAAAGTGTAATGGCATTGCAAACCATAACTAACTAATACCTGCAGATTGCTTTGGAAAGCTCAGATTGAAGACTTGCCCTCCATTTGAAAGGTCAGTACTGTGCAGAAACACTCAGTGGGAGTATTGCCTACTCATTCCAAAGGAACACTGTAGAAACCTGAGAAAGAAAGATGTTGACTGCTCAAAAGTCCTACTGACTTTGGATTCAAATCAATTAATTCAAGTTACTACATGTTAATTGAGCTGTAGTAACTGTCTACATGTGGACTTTCAAACCAAGGCAAAGACAACATAATACATCCTCCCTTAGCTTTGTTTCACAGTAGAATTAATGATCTGGCAATATATGATACTTGTAAAGACCAAAGAGCATGCATATGGACAGCAATCAAGGTCAACCTGAAATGCATTGAACCACTGAAATCTAATCATGTGATGTCCCATCAAGATATTTATCTGTTTGCAGGTGTGGAGGAGGTGTGTATAACTGGTGCAAACTCTGAGAACATCTTATAATAGGCCTACCTTTTACTGGCACTTTTGCCTTTATTACCCTATTATATTGAAGGATTTTTTTTCAGAAAGCAGACTCATCTCTTAAAATTTAATTTTCTACTGATATTAATTTCTCTTTTCTACCTGACTGTATCTCAGATTTTAACTGGCTGTTGGGGAAATAATTTAGCTAAGACAAGGCCATTGGAATCAGGAAAGTATAAATCTTAGCTGAATTTAAGAATTTGGGCCAAATCTTAAAACCATATCCATTATATATCAATCAGTGAAAGTTCAGATCTCAGTTTTGTCTTGTTTAAATTTGAAACACAAAAGTAACTGCAGAATCTGGATGTACCTCAGTGTTCTTGCCAGAGCAAAAATTGATCAAGCATGCCAGGATCCTGGTAATTAGTTAACAACTAAAAGACAAAAATCGAAATTACTGGAACTGACACTTGACTATAAATGTAGGAAACCTTTCAAAATACTAGGAAACAGGAAAAAATAATTATATATATAGTAGACTTATTGATTACTGATTGTGCTGTAGAGCACACACGGGAGAAATGCCACAGCCAGGGCAGAAGAGTGAATTATTTTAGAACTTGAATGACAGCTGTCAAAAATATCATGGCCCTTACAGGGCTTAAGAGACTGAAACATGCTTGAAAACTGAGCCACTCACACAGTTATTCAGCCATATATATACGTGTGTGATACAAACAGAGAAACAAAGTAAAATCAGTCCCATGATACCAATTTAAAAGGCAAAAGCAACACCATGAAACAAACCTCTCTATATTTTGCCCTTATTTACAGTGTTCATTAGGTTGAATTATTCCTCCATTCAACACTTAGTAGGAACTGCTGTGCTCTTATAACCTGACACAGCCAGGCAAGAGATGCACTGGGCAAATGTCAGAATGTCTATTGCGAGTGTCAGAAGAGGGTGCCCAAACTTGTCTCCTGGGAAGGAACAACAGAACTGTAAATGGTGAGTATCACAATGCCACTTGTCAGTCTCTCCCCTTCTGCTGCCTACTGCCCTTATGACTCCAACAGACAGGGGCTCAGATTGCATTTGTTGGTGGGTTATTGATGTGCCCTGCCTTGGAAGAACTTCCTCTCAGCTCCACACGATATTTTATGCTCTACCTGTTTGCCTGCTGCTGTGAGGGAAAGGTGAAGCATTAATGACATCAGAAGGGGCTGAGGGTGACCTAAGCAAAATCCCATTTTGCAGAAAATTTCTGCTGTCCTGGTTTCAAACTCTAAGACAAAGATACTCTTCACTTCTCTAGGTCAGATTGCACAAAGGGGCATTCCTCTGCTCCTCCAAATACGCAGTGACTACGAGTGCAGGTTTTGTGATTCCTACTGCACTACAAAGGACCAGAGGTAGAGCAGACAGCGACACTGTAGTGCATAAGATACACCCCCCTCTCCCCAAAACCCAAACCAAAAAACCTTTAAAGTAAGGAAAAACACTAAAGATGGGCTGTATAAAATCAGCTGTCTGAACCTCATCCTCATTGGCTAGGTTACAGAAAACATTTAACCACATAATAAGCCCATAAACGAATTAGGCAAGGAAAAATATGATTGCAAAGGAGGAGAATAATAATACAAATTAAAATAATATTTTCTAGTTTTCTATATTAATTAATTCAATTTGAATTCAAAACAAGATAGTTGCATATTCAGGAAACAGATACCTGGAGCCTGATTATTGCATTTCCATATGGACTACAGCCCTGCTATGGAGATACTGGCCAAGATGGATTTTTAGCTGTATGTTCACAGAATCACAGAACAATTGGGGTTGAAAGGAACCTCTGGAGATCCTTTAGTTTAACTCCCCTGCTAAAGCAGGTTTACCTACAGCAGGTTGCATAGGAACATGTCCAGGCTGTAGCGATTACATTTTGGTTGTAATTAGAGTGGAACTTCTTTCTGAGGACATTGCACATTTTAAAGATTTATGATGATTCAAAATGCAGCTGGTCAAATTAACAAGAAAGGAATGCACTGATGGCTGTTAAAGATTAAATAAATACTTCCTGGGTCAGGAAGACTTTGATTTGCAAGTTGCTCAAGGCTGGAAGAATATTCTGCTGAAAGATCACTTGTAAAGACGCCTGTTGTTCCTTCCATAGCTGAGCATCGCTGTCAACCACTGCATCAGCTATCAAGAAGGGAAACACTATTTTTTTGTTGGGCTTTCACCTCTTTTCTTACTTGCAGATTGGAAAGTCCATAGGGTTCAAGGAATCTACATAACAAAGTTATGTACCCAGCCCCAGTAACCTTTGTATGACTGAAGTGTGTCTTGTAAGCAGAGAATGCACCATCTGCTGCAATGACTTCTTCCAAGACAAGGGCATAGAGAAGTCAAGTCAACTTTCATTCTTTCTTTGGCTAAATATATCAAAATGATTAAGTTGTTGTTGGAAAGTGCATTTTCCAAACGTCAAATACATGCAGCATATTTCTCAAAGTTTGTCACCTCTTTTTTGCCTATAAAGAATGATTAAGACTTAGGATTCCAACAGTCTTGATTGTCACTTTGTGTAATTGTGCACTCATCCAAATGAGTCAAAAGGAGGACACAGAAGGTCTATCCAGGCTAAGAAATCTCAACATTATACAAAGACACTGTTAATAGAGGGACTTTTTCAGACTTCTGCTGTGATACTGTCCTTTTAAATAGTTGCTAATATTGTACCATAACTGCAAAAAGGGCAGCTGCAGTGTTGCTACAAATTAAGCAATGTGACCCAAAAGTTCCTGGGCTATTTTCCTGAGGTGTCAGCAAACGAACACACAGACATAAGTCCCCAGGAGTTTCTCTGCATCCTCTGTAAATGCTCGTCTCTGTCTCTGCTAAACAAAACTGCCCCAAGGGAACAGTGACACACTTACAGGAGGGACCTCGACTGACAGAAGTCGGGGCTCAGAGCTCTCCTGAACAGCTGGTCTCTCTGCACGCACTGAGCCAGCAGCCAAGGATGCCACCACTGCTTGAGAAACTATGGGGTAAAAGTACTTTTTACTTTTCAAGATTCATAAAGTGATCTGTAAAAGTCACGTCTGATTTGTGGTGGTGGAAAAAAAGGTAGGGTTTTTGTCCTTTTGAGAAGAACCGTTGATGTGGCATGGTTATTGCAAAAGCAGAAAAAAGAATGATTAAAAAAATAAACAAGGAAGAAGACTTCATATGTTAATGATCACAATGATCATTAGTGGTCATAGAAACTAATGGCATCATTTCTTCCCTTTAATTCACTAAATAGTGACCTTCAGACTTCTCATTGTGGCTGCACACATGAAAGCTAAAGAAGGCTACCTTGAATATCATGCAAATGGGACTTAAACTACTTGAGCAGGGTGGCTGATGATGTTTCATTTGGCTGCTTACTGATCCAGCACAGAACAAACTCTATGATGACATGTCAAGTGGAAGTTATGGATAGCTATTTCTAAACTTTGCATTTTATTCAGTTACATTACTTGTGCAAGAGCATTTTATAACTAGTCCCCTAGCTTACTTTCTTCCCTTTATTTTCTCTGAACAGTCATGTAGAGCTGTTATACATTAAACCCAGCTGTTCTCTATCTCCCTCAAGTATGTAAGACAATTTTATATGAAACAGTTTGTTGAGGTAGTTGAAACTTTAAATCCACTGATATTTTAAAATCCATTTGCATTTTGATTTGGAAGAGAAAAAATATTCACTATGGACATGAAAATTCTGAAAATATTCTGTTTAAGAAATCTTCAAAATATGAAGTGGAATCTGCTACACACAATTTGGGGTCAGATTAAGAACAGTTTACTATGATCAGAAAGCACACTTGTTCCAACACAACTCAATGCAGGTTTTGCCTACATTTGTACTCCTGGAGAGTAACTCATGTTTTAGAAGCTTAATAATTAGTTTCACAAGTGATGATGAAAAGTAGAGCATTATATTTCTCCTGCAGCTTTCATTAGTGTCTCTAGATTCACTTCCTTCAAGACAAACTTCTCCTAACAGAAGATTAACACTAGTTTTCCAATGGACTTTCATTGTAAGAATATTTAGGTTCTCTGAGTTTGTCTGCATAAGGGATTTGCATTAAAATATGTCTTGATTTAGTCAATTGTTGATAAGATTTGTGATTGCTAGTAGACATGACTTTTTAACTATATATAAAAGAAATTTCATTACATTATAGATTATCATGATAGATCACATTTTCAAACCAGGGCAATGCAGAGTAAAACCAGAGTAATGCAACTAAAATTACTGTAGTTGCTCTAGATTTAAATCTGCAGGACAGATCACTATCTGCACCCATAAGCAGTGTCTCCTACGTAAAAGAGAGATAAAAATATATATAGAATTTATATCTATCTATCTATCACTCTCTATACACAAATATGGGCCATTAAAACAATCATAATCAATCAATCTAAAGGCCCATCTGACTGATATCATCCTCACTTCAGTGCTGGCCAAATTAAGCATGCAAGTATACCCAACCATTCCATGATCCTATGATTTACAGCTATTTTCTTAGCAATAATGTAGGGCTTATGATCACCCTCATCCAAAATCAGTAAGATGGTGCTTGACTTCCTTCAAGAGTTTTTTCCTTTCATGGATTTGTACAATCCTTTTTGTACACAAATTTTGGCAGCCACAATATCATGTCGGAAGGAGTTCCAATGCTTAAGTACAGCTTGTGTGAAGAATCGTGTTTCTGTGAATGTTTTAAATGAAGCCCTGCTAGTTTCAGTTGGGTGCATGATGTAGAAAAAAGGCACATTGGAGGGCAATGACTTCATCCTCAGGTGGAAATACAGCATTGTCAAGTAACAACTCTTGTAGGACAAAACAATAACCAAACTCTATCAATCCTTTGTGCTTTCTCTAGGGTAATTCAAGGGACAGTTCAGGCTAAGAAATCTCTGCTTAAATCATTGTAGAATGTCCCAGTGAGCCTCAGTATAATGCATTATCTACTAAGTGTAACAGTTACATCACACACTTTACACAAGTCTCTGTGGGACGTAAGAAATCTCTAAATCAAAAGTTGTTCCAAACCTCCATTTCTTTCCGCTTCAGGTATCCTGTTTGCTGTGTGCAGGAAAACTCCCATTGATACTCTTGAGTGTCAGGAGCCCTGCTGTGGGATAAGGCACGCAGACCTGGAATGCCAGAGCCCTTTGGGCAGTAGAAAATCTGTAAATCTGATACTCTCTTCCTGAATAATGGCTTAGCCACCTTCTTAAGAAGCAGACATCCAGAAATGCTTTGTATCAGACAGAAATGATCAGAAATAACTTACAAGTCTTTCTCTCAGGGCAACGAGTCAAAGAAAAAAGGAAAAGAAAACCTTTTTTATGTCCTATGCTTTACATTTAAAGCATATTCTTTATAAAGAAAACCTACTATAGCTTAAACTTCAGTACTGGGATGAAGTGGCTTTGATGTCTCACCTACCTTGCTAAGAGTACAGACCTATAGGGGTGAATCCAGAGCAGAGGTCACCAGTGACCCATTTTTATTTTTTGTCCTTACTACAGTGTCTGGTTGTTTGTCTCCATGCTCTTCAGGAGGAGTTGTCTCCAAGGTGTCTTTGGAAAGACTCAGAAGGTAGGCATACTTCGGAATATCTCAGCATACCCGTGGGTTGTTGGATTGACCTGACCCTGCTTCAGACTGGGGTCATTAACTTCACTTCTGCATCTCTAATTCACATGGATTTAGGATTCCTTAATCAGCATTGCAATGAGATCCATATAAAATCAAACATAACACAAACAGCAGAGAAAAAGATGTTTTGTTTTAACACCACCTTGGCTTTCATTTAAGGATCCACTAAGGATGCTATTTCAGACCTTAAATACTCTAAATTTAAAGTTTATCATAGGCCAGACCTGAATATACAAGCTAAGATAAATGTCTCTTTTCATTATCAGCTTCTTTAACCATCTCCCAACCATATTACAGAGTACGATAAGAGACTTAGTCAAAGAATTTTACCTGTGGAAACTGTAGCCACATCAGTGCTTGACAGAGACTGCAATGATTATGACAACGAACAGCAGAACGGCCAACGCAACAGAGAGAAGGTAGCACTTCATCTTCCTGGCTCGTAACTAAAAGAAGAGAAAGACAAAGAAATAAATGCATGGCACTTAATGGAAATATGAAGACTAAAACCAGGAGGAAATGCTGATATTTTTCCATTGGTAGACTATTTGAATCAAGTTAATAAATATGGAAAATTTGTCCCTTTTTTTCAGACTGACTTATCCATCTGGACAATCGAGATTCTTCCTTTTCAGTGAAAAGCCCCCTTAAATAGAATCACTTTCTCTACACTACTTTTTTCTTGCTTAAATTGTAGTTTGTGTCACATGAACATTCAGACTTAGATTGGAGGGTTGCCCTTGGGTAAGGTTATTCAGTTTGGGTTTTGTTCTAGGGGTGTCAAATTTGCTTTCTGGCTGCCAGAAGACTGTCTCCTGTAAGGCAGAGAGGTCTCTCTCCAGCCTGCTATGCAATTCAATCCAGCCAAGCAATAAGGCAGAGTGTTCACAGGGTAAGAAAACATACCTCCAATATCCAATTTCATTCAAATTAAACCCACAAGCCTCCCCAGTAACCTCCAAGGACATAATGTTGTTTGTTCCCATTTAAAATCTTTTGCAAATAGTTTAATCCCTTTCCTCTCTTTCAGATGCATTAGAAGGGTGTTTCCATGATGCCACAGTGTCAGCAATCTTCATATCATAGAATCATAAAATGGCTTGGGTCGGAAGGGACCTTAAAATTCATCCAAGTATAACCTTCCCTGCCATGGACAGGGACACCTTCCATTGGATCCAATTGCTCAAAGCTTCATCCAGCCTGGCTTTGAACACCTCCAGGGATGGGGCATCCAGGACTTCTCTGGACAACCTGTGCCAGTGTCTCACCACCTTCACAGTAAAAAAATTCTTCCTAATATCTAATCTAAAGCTCCCCTCTTTCATCTTAAAACTGTTACTCCTCTCCCTGTTCTGGCACTCCCTGCTAAAGAACCCCTCCCCAGCTTTCCTGTAGCCCCCTTTAAGTACTGGAAGGCTGCTGTAAGGTCTTCCCAGAGCCTTCTCTTCTCTGGGCTAAACAAGCCCAACTCTCTCAGCCTTTCCTGAGAAACAACATGTAAAAAAGTAACTTCACTGAGACACAGAGTCAACTCAGGCATTTCCCTTGTGACTAGATCAGCCAGTCCTCCAGCTACCAGACTCTATAATGCCATCCTGACATGATTAACCAATTGCTTTTGTCCAGAGTTCTTTACCTTTCTTACAACTGAAGCAGCACTGTCACAGAATAGATTACGTTAATATCACTGCTGTCATCCACTTTCCCTTCCTTTCTTCTCCTAATTGCTGTAATCAGCCCTCCCTGTCTGCCTCAGATCCCTTGCTAACTGCTTTACTCTGCACCACACTGCATTTCCCATAGAGCTATAGCTCTCCAGCTATTTTGTTCTACAGATGTTTTGGCCTCTTACACTGAAAGCAGTAGAAGTCACATCTCTTCCACTGGTCCTCCAAAGCCCAGTCCTTCATTCCCAACCATCCTAGGGCCCATATATTTTGCTTTGCAGAACTGGATGGAGAAACACTGTGATGCACGACCTGCCCTCTCCTCCAGAATCAATCACCAAGCAAGCCAGTGTTTTTTATCAAAGTGTGGATTTCCAGATTATAATTTTTTAACAAATTCAAACACTGTGTTTTCCTACCTCCATAGCAAATAATGAGTGATTCACCTTGCCTCTCGATTTGCTCTTTAATTACTTAGACAGAAACATTTTCTTTGCATTGGGAAAAATAGGTGGTGCTTTAAATATTCTGTGTGCATGTGTTAAGCAGGACTTTTTTTTCAGGTATGCTAGAAAGAAGTGTATGTGTGTGTGTGAGACATCATTTTCCCCCTCCCCAAAACTCTGCCTGAGGGCACCTACCCATTTGCTAACTCTTTTTGATCAGTTTACTCTGACTCCTGGGAGAGAATACAGATGGACCACTGCTATGTCTCTCTTTACCAATTTTTTCACCCACAAAGTGGTGTTCCTTCACAGTGGCTCTGCACTTGCAGTCTTCACTGCAGGGGTAACTCAAATGTGTTCTGAAAGCTGACTGCGTAAGACAACAGGCTTGCTATGGCATCCTCTTTTCTTTTAACCTTGATTAATTCCAAGTCAAACTAGGAAACCTCTGTTTAGAACTGCAGACTTAAAACACCTAGATGTTATTGTCTACTTCTAAAATGCCAGAGCCTTCGTTTGGTCAGCAGAGGATGCTAATGGGTTATTTAGCTTCAAGCAGCATTCTCAAATATCCCTGAGAGTTTCAAAGGCTGTACAGTTATCACTTCAGATGGCTTTTCCATCAGTTGCTTTGCAGAAATTTCCATTTTGCTCTTTCTAGCATTGCAAAGCCCTATTCACTCTTACTCCACACTTTACGTAATCTCTCTTTTTTTCTTGTTTTTAACCAACATAAGACAAGCATAAAACTCAACCATAAAAAAAAATAACAGACTAATCACAGGGTAGGAGAGATGCAGCCAAGCCCTTATTCTGGTATTTGGTTTACATTTTATGACCTTGTCCTTACTGGTAAGTCAGGATAATGATTCCTGCTCTGTTTACAACATCTCTTAGTCGATTTAGTATTACTGTCCTTCATAGACATATAATCTGTTACAGGACTATCCTGTTAATTCCTAGTTCTTTCTTTATATTTCAATGAGGAAAATAATCAGTTTTTCAAGTCCCTTTAGTTTCCAGTCATAAATTTGTACATGCTGGAGGAGCAGCAGAAACACAGCTACTGAGCTCTGCCTGATCACACAATCTATTCTGCACACACTGAGGAATAATTGCCATATATCCTAGCTGCTTTTTGGCTACTAAGTGGAAAAATACTGAAATATCAGCAGAAGGCAGCAGTTCCTCCCAGGGTACAGATAAACACACTGCTACAAGAAGGGCTATGAAAACATCCCTTCACATGTGACTTGATACCTTATGGAGTTCACCAGTTGGGACCTGTTCCCTGCCCTTACCAGAGGAGAAAGCACAGAGGAGGCTGGACAAGATTTCTGTTCACTAGAAAGACCATGCTATGGGCACTCTCACCTGAGTATTACATAAAAATACACTAATAAACAGCATACATAACAATATTACTTATAATGAACTCTGGTTATTATCCCTAGTTTAGGTTAACAGAATCTGTTTGCCAAACTGAGATTAAAAATGGTGCCTTAATGCCATCACTGTCATTCTCAAGAGACGCTGAGAGGCAAAACCAAGCACATCTCTATATTATTAACAACCTCAAGGCACCAATGCACACTGGAAGCACATCAACATTGGAAATGTAAACACTCAACAGCTAGGAAATGCTAGAATTTACATTTCCCATGTAGGCATATACAGGTAGTATTTTTTTCCACTCCCCTCTCAAGCAGGATTTTTGCCTTATTCAATAAACAAGCAATATTATGCTACATATATCATGTATGTTTACAAATTTTACTTATGTACTCAAGTGGTTTTTGGAACATCCATTTAAAACCATATTCACATGAGACCACACAAACCTTTCAGTTAATATCAAGATTCTAGTTTTCCCATGGCCGTTCCATGACAGCAGAATCACATCATTAATACAATCCATCCTAAACATCAATGTAGAGATGTGTTTATGTCCATTTTAAGGAAGGAGGTGGAGACACATGCCTTGGGGTGTCAGTATAGCTGATCCCAAGAGAATTCCAATTCTCCAAAGCAAAAGAAGAAAAAAAAAATGTGATTCATGATACCTTTCCCAGAATCAACGTTAATCTACACTTACATGGAAACGGTAAAACATTTCCAAACCTGTAATGGCTTCATTTCTCACCAGGGCAAGTTCCTTATCACCCGGAGACAGATAGTGCTTGGTTTCTGCATCAAAATTAGTAGTCTTAGAACAATGGAGCCACAGAAAGTTAAGGAGAAAAAAAAAAACCAACAACCCAAATAAAAAAACTACCTGTAGTATGAATCATTTATTTTACAACCTAATTCTTCAGGGAGCTTTGCATTTTTATAACATTTCCACACATCTGACAAATCCACAGTTGATTTCACTCATTTTTTTCCAGCTCTTTCTCCTCTCAACTGCTCAAGATCTTTCTTTCACATTGTGCATTAATGTTATTCCCTGCTCTACTCGATGTTCCTGGGCTCCAGCACAGGAAGCTCTGAGACAATGTGACCTCCTCTCCATTCTTGCAAACCACAGCCACGACTGATTGCAAGAATAATTGGAAAACAATTTTGTTCAGCATCTTCCACGTGCATTTGAAGTATACTTAGCTGCTTACAAAATGAAAGCCATACCTAGGACTAATGGCACAGCAGAGACATCAAAAGTTGAAGTATATTCTTGGTGCAAACTGAATCTGAATTGTTCCTCCCAATTTGAAAGAGGTATGAAGAAAAAATGAGTTAGTTTTCTTTTTTCGCCAGAGACTTGAAGGTTTCACCAAACACTGCTGGAGGAACGGCTGCTTTCTCCATGTTTTCCTGCAAAATTGCAAGTTCTCTGTGCCCATATGGGAGGCATTAGAATTCAACAAAACCTCCTGAAAAACATATCCCTCCTAGGCCAATGTGTTTCCCAAAACTCTAGTTTGGAAAACATTGACTCCCTTTAACTATCATTTCAAATTAGTATCTAGAGATACAGAAATCCACACAACAAACACAATTTCAGGCTGAATTTGGGAAAACTTTAAAGCCACTAGAAAGTATTATTTTCTGCTAGAAAATATATGAGAAATAATTATACACAGTATGATTTGATTTCATTTTAATTATATTAGCTTTTTCTGCACTTTGAATGGTGTGCTGTTGCACTGCTCTGGTTTTATAGCTCTGTCCCAACTTGTTGTAAGCCCATTTCCCATAACACCTAGAATTTGTTGATTAAATTGGAGCTAATCTATTTTCATTGTACACATTTTCCCAAGATGAAAAGAATGCAGTGTGGGACAAAAAAACATAATCTGTAAGACATAATGGCTTTTTACAGCTATTTTTCTATGTTCTCAAGGTTTTTTAGAAAAATGGAATAGGTAAAGACATATTTTAAACCTGACAGAGTCTCTTTAAACACACATGTGAAATAGGAGTGAAAAGCAGGGAAGGAGTGAGCAAGGCTATTTAGGGACACAGTTGAGAAACACATTATAATGACAGGCAAACTGGATACGACTGAGCCTGGAAGAAGCCTTTCCCTCATTCTTTCATAAAAATAAGCTGCAAGTCATATTTTACAGCCTAAAAGTTATTTATTTCTTGAGGTTGAAATGTGAAAGGTTGAAAGATATTTTAATTATGTCACAACAGATAGTTAAGTAATTAGAGAGTATTAAAGCCCGTTACAGCCCCAGGGCCAGAAAGCAAGTATCATCTTGGAAACTCTGAGGCAACTGCAGTTACAAGGAGGAAGCAATATTTTCTTGCTAAGGATTCAAAGCCAGCTGGAGCAAAGCATATATAACAGGAGAGGTCAGAGGAAAATATTTTTCCTGCTTTCATATAGAATAGAAAGAAATTACTCAAACCAGTAGGCGTTGATTCACGTATGGAAAAGCAGCATCATGCCTCTTTACCCTCTATTGATTGGTTACACTGAAAGGCAGGAAGATCAAATTTCACAATCGGCTCTGCTAAGGAGGCAAAGAGCCCTAGAAATGGTTATTTTAGTTCAGACAAGTATCTGTATTAAAACAATTTCTCTATTTTGGGAATCTCAGAGCATACAATACTGCTTCAGAGTAGAGACATACCCTACAGCTCCATCGCTCATGGCATTTTCTCGGTGTCTTGCAGGACAAAATCACTGGGCAGGTTGTTATCATTAATCTCATGAATATCCCACCTTCTTCTTCCATCTCTCTCTATTCTTAGCCCTTGGACTGGGATAAGGATGATCATAGTAGAGAAAGAGAATTGCCCAGGAGGGTTAACCCAAGACCAAGTGTCTCTGTCCCTCCCTCCTGCATTGCCAAATAACATAAACATTTGACAATACCCTAGGCTTTTCACTTAGGTTGTATGGACAAGAACCTGTCTCCTAGGGGAGAAGGTCCATATTTCAGTCATTGTTTCTTAGAAAGGTTATTATAGTAAGAAAGCAAAAAGCTACCCTGCACTCAAAACTGAAAGACTCAGTAAGACTACCCATTTTTACCTACAGAAATGTTTATGCATTTTTTAAATACAATTTTTAAATAATGAATGAATAATGAAGCATTTGCCAAGAGAGTCGGGACTACAAGAAGTTCTGAAAGTACAATTCTCTTACTCAAGCAAAGAAACCATTGAAGATTTATCTACTATCATCTCCTGCAAACACATCCAGCAAATAACCCCCCAAAATGATTGAATTTAGAAACCATGCAATAACAGCCACTAGTTATCACGTCAGGTCCTTTTAAGGGCCTCTCTTGGGCAATGAAAACCCACCTTGATTAATTTTCAAGCACTGTTTCCCTCATTCTAAGATTAACAAATCTGTTTGACATAAAATGGCACACTTTATATGCAAATCTCTGTAGAGAGAGTTTTGTGACATTAAAGAGGTTCATACAATTTTGTTCAGCCTGCCCTCAGAGGTCATCTGGAATTGGACAAAAGCATTTGTCTATGCCTTTAATATGCATTTTGAAAGCTAATTTGAAGTTTGCTGGATTGAGGGCCCAGGTCTTTAATTATGTTTGGACGTGTTTATACAGAGATGGTATTATGAATCCGAAACTACTGTCATTTCAACACACACCAGGAGAAACTCTGCTAAAGGCTGTGGAGTTCTCATGGGGATGGAAAAGGAAATATTGGAGTAACACAGCAGAAAATCAGACCTTGTAGATATTTGTTTCCCTCCAAGCATTATGTAAACATAGAGAGGGAAAAAAATCCCCTTACACTTGCACTACTGTTCCCATCATTATTGCTTTTGTTTTATATTTCATTTACATTAATAAGATCCCTTAGCTAAGTCATACACAATCACCTCTGATAAGAGAGTAAACACACTGTGTTATTGCAGTGGAAGTGAGGAATATGACCTTTAACGTGTGTACAAATTAAAATGCACTGACCAAATTTGGTGACCTTTATGGTAAAGCTTCCTATAGAGTACCAATTTGCTATTAAATATCACTGCTTCTGCAGACAGTCTAGAAAAGGCCAGTAAGATTATTAAGCACTTTTGGTGTTTTTTAAATGAGAACAACGCAGACAAGTTACATATGAGTTAAATCTACAAGATATGAGAGCAACAGGAAAAGGCCAGCCCCCACCAGCAAAAAAATATGACTTTGCAATGACATATTGGTTTTGTGCCTTTACTTTCACATCATTTGGACTCATGTCAGGCATTCCCTTATGATGCTGTGTCTACATACTTGCCTTTCCACTAATTCTGAGCAGTCTTCCCCTTCTTCACTGAAAGAAGCATTGGAAGAGGCTGCCCAGGGAAGTGGTGAAGTTCCCACCCCTGGACGTATCCAAAAAACATGTATAGGTGGCAGTTTGGGACATGCTTAGTGGGCACAGTGATGTTGGACTCACAGTTGGACTTAATGATCTTAGAGGTCTTTACCAACCTTAATGATTCTGCGATTCTAAATCTTTTCTCTAGTGCCTCCATGCTTTGGAGAAAGATGGACAATGTCAGGAGGAATAGGGAGAGAGGAGTTTATCTCATCAGTGAGGGTGCACTTTTTAGTGTTTCCAGGAAATTTGGCTCAGGATGAGAAAGGTATGTCTTCTCTCAAACCCTAGTTCTTCTGCAATTCTGACTAGTTCACTATCTGAGATAATTTTCACCATCTGCACCCATCTCCTACCAGGATGAGGATAGGAGCACATTTTCTGTGTTGGTTTGCCTAAAAGCAGGCAGGAGCTGATGTTAAGCCTGTACACAGATTCAATTGCTGCATTTTCTAACTTCTGAATGCTTGAATTAGCAATCTTAATATTCCCTTAATATGCTTGTTTTTTTAATGGCTGAGACATCATTTGTAATAACACATGATAATGGCTTACATTTCTATCAAGTCTTTCAAGGCAGCAGGCTTCCAATGTGATTTACAAATTCACTATAAAGAGGATTATTTTTTTCCCCAGCACTGGAATGAAGCCACCTACCTCTGGCAGCTGTTTAAATTCTGCATAGCAAATCTAGCCAGGATTTTAAAGCAGGTAATGACTATTGTGTGTAGCCGAAACACTGGAGAGCCTGCATTTTCCCCAAACATCATTTGCCCGAGACAGCAAAGCAAATGGCCTTATACTTTTGCAGAAAGCACCTTGAGATGCTTAACAGCCCCACATGGGCAGACTCACAGAAACTTTAGATCGTCCAACAATTCAAACTCAGAAACACAGTTGCAAGGAAACAGAGAGAGAGAATGATTCAGCCACATTAAAGTAGCATTCTGCTCAGAGAAAGCCCTCTTGCTGAGCCTTGTTTATTACTTAGATTATATTACAATGTGAATGGGACTACTTGCTTGAATTGGAAATGTCAGTCTTTGGGTTAATGTGCTGCTGACCTCAACCCTTTAAGCCCAGCAGTTCAGCCAGCTTTCAACCCCCTCACTGATCTAGTCTGTATGTCATCATTTTTGATATGAGGGAGTTATGGGAGCCAGTGCAGAAAGCCTTTATTGTAGAACCAATTAAGGGAAGATTTGGCTCATCCTCTGTCCTGAAAAATGTTTAGGTTCCCCAAATAGCCTCCTTTTACCAATAACAAATAGATCAAATGCACAAACTTATAAGGACCAGAGCCAAAGAAAGTCTGTAGCCTGGCTCAACTCTATTGGGGTTAATGAAATATTTCATTAAACCTTATGAAATTCTGGTCCGAAGAAGTTAATAATTTTCACTTAGTACCATATGTAGAGCTATATGCAACATTTTTATTAGAAAATTCTAATAAAAATAAAATGTTTGGGTGGAGCATCAGCCATGAAGGATCTTCAGACGCTCCTCAAACAAATACAAGTGTCAGATACAGAAAACAAAGGCACTTTTGGGGGTAGGCAAAAAAATTCATATAACAATACTGTTCACATTGGGACAGAAAGAAACAATTTTCTGTCTTCAAAGCACATTGCTCTTGAACTAAGACTTGCTTTCAAATCTCAGCAGTAATTAAGACAAATCACCCTCAGCGTAAGCCTTCAGGCACCAAAGAACAACCTGAAAGTTTAAGCTGGTCTGATTCTATCACCAGAAGGCAGCTGCAAGTATAAACATCAGTCAGTACATTAGAGTAACTGATCCATGAAAAAGCTCCTCCCAGTGCTATGAATAATAATTAAACCCAAATTTTGGAACAGGTTCCAGGAAGTGTTGTGCCATCAACACCTCAGAGAGTCAGTGTTTGGCGCTGATGATCCTCCATAGTGGAAATGTCACAGAACTATAATAGGCAGTATTCTGAGTTTGTATTTTCATTAGACCAATTGATTGGGGAAAAAAAATGCCAAACAACCTAAAAAATCAGAAAATACTTTTGCTAATTGTTTCAAAGTCTATCTGATTTTATTTTACTGTGTTCACTGATTTAATAAGGCGAATTATTTCTTACAAACCTTGCTCACTTCTATCTCTACACCATTGTTAACATCACTCCTATTCTAGCAGTACCTTTACTACTGCTGAAACATTACCACCATTAGGATGTCAAGCAGTGGTTGACAGGCACAAACTTTCATGCATTGCTTCACAGTTTTGTAGAACAGAGTTGACTTCTGCTGCACTGAACTTTAAATAGATCTGTAAACATGGTAAATAGGGTTTTTTCACTCCAGAGAGTGAAATGTTCCAATAATAAGATTAGAATGTTCCTTAAAAAAGAAACCTCAAGAGAACCACCAAGTTTTGCAACAAAGAATACTAGGAAAGCTCAAGACTGGCTTTTCCTCCCAGGCATGCTATGTTCCATCAGATTACAAGCATCTACTATGTCACCACTGCTCCTTTGCAGTATGCAGACTACTTGGGAACAAAGTGCTAAGTAACAGTGAGTAAATTAAATTGAGACCAGGCAAGAAAATCCTACTTGAGAAAAGTGAAAAATCATGTGCCAGGAGCTCAAGGACTGCACAACTCCACACTTTGCCTAACTGCATAGATACACAGGCAGACTAAAAGCTACTTTACAGCTTCATAACCCCACATACACCTATATGTGGATCTTCACCTATTCAAATAAGGTCTCATAGAGGCAAGATGAGAGTCTTAAATAACTGCCAAGTAAGCATCATTAAAGACAGAAGGTTATTTCATTTCTGCTACTTACTAATGTCTGTGAAACTAAGAAGAAATATCAGTGTCTCCATATCATTTGATTGGGTGGGACAGAGTTAAATTTGAGGCAGCATGATTTTCCATAGAAGCCATGGAGAATTTGTTAGGCTATCAAAATTCCTGATCTAAGCTTTTTCTTAAACCCAAACAAGCTCTTCAATGTTTGAATAGTATTTTCACTCTTTGTTATTTTTTCATTTTCACATTGGCCTATGAGCTTTCAGTTTTCTGATGGATTAAATGCAAAAATGCCAGGAGGTAACCTGAGTTGATACTGAACTTCTGCCTCTATGAAAAAAGCACAAAGTATTGGAAAATTTTGTGTGAGAGAGTATTCTCCAGAGGTTTTCTGCTCAGTTTTGCAGATGGAGATCCAAGGAAAGTCAAACAAAGAGCAAGGTTCAGGACTTGTAAGAAAAGAATTCAAATATAAAGAACCCCCAAAAAAGTATCTCAGAATAGCAGGCAATGCAGAGAACTGTAGAGGCAGATATAGCACCTATGCCTCCTTTTCTCATTAATATATTATGTGATTCTTCAGAAGTCATATAATCTCTTCATTCCTTATTTTCCCGTTTTATAAGATCAGGGATGTTACTTCATTAAATATATAGAGCAAAAGTCTGGGCACTTGTGATGATGGATCTCATTATGTGATGATGGATCTCATTATTTGCCAAGATCAACACACAAGCACTGGGTTTATTTTAATATCCAGTTTATATGTGGATGGATTTTTCTTTGTTTTTGTTTCAGGTAAACCAATTCAGCAGTTTCTAAGATGAGAAGATTTGACATCTTCCTGGATAATAGCATTTCTCTTTAATTATGTAGTCACACAATAGAGTTATGAGTATGGCACTGAAACTCACGTTGCAGAGGAATAAAATGTAGTCCATTCTTTCTTCTCTCTAACATCTATTTGGAGATCTCTGCAGTGTTATTCTTAAATACATGGTGTAAACTATATTTTACTTTGACCTAAGCTAAGGCGAACAATGTCTGATATGAAACCTGAAGACGACCAGAGGTCTAAATATTTTAACTGTTCATCAGTTTCTGGCAACAAGACAGTATTCAGAAGCATCCTGCATTATTCATTGCCATCAAAAGTGAGTGTTTCCTGCATCTATGTCAAAATCTCTGTGTATTTACAAATTGTAATGGATTTTGAATAAAAAAGATGTTTGTTACATGCAATAGAGTATCAGCATTGTTTTACAAATGGCCTTGGAGACTGCCCACGTTGGTCGAAATGGTAACCCCAGGTCTAGGCACAGTCTAGTCAGTGCTGCCAACAAGAGGATTTTTTATGTGAAGTGTGTAGTAATAATTTGACTGTGACAGACAACATAATAGAGCTCTGTGAATGTCACAAAGCATAGTTCCAAGTCGCCCCTACAGAGCACATCCCTTGCTAGCAGCAGTGAGACAAAGATCTGCAAAAGAAAGAACTAAATGAAATTGTGAGTCTTTAAGGGCAAAAGTAAAAACAGCTTTCATGTTTGAGTTTTATCTCATTTCAAGGATGGAAGGGGCAGAAAGCACTGAAATGCATGAAATTCACCATATCTTTGTATATATGTGTGTGATTTCTGTCATGGTGCCAGATTGTACCCAATTTGCAACGTACACATTAGAAAAGCACATCTACTCCATTCCTCTAGTGAACAAGGCAGCAGAGAGATGTGATTCTCCACCATGGTAGAAACAGAGGCAAATATCCAAAAGGCAACATGTCACTGAACTATAACTAACTTTTAGCCAAGAAAAAGAAATCTCAGTTACATAGTGTCTAAAGAAACCTTTGTAGAGATACACAGCGAATAAATTAATGAAGCGTCAACTATATAAGTTTTAAAAATTTTTATGTAGTTCAGTTTGTTGTGATGTGGTTTTCTTAAAATCTAAAATCATAGAATGGAATCACAGAATCATATCCTAGATGGTTCTCCTAGGCTGCTGAGAAGATGAGAATATTAATGACTTTCAAGACAAGGCTTATGTGCAAATCTTCCCAAACTTCTGAAAAAGGATCTGAATGACTGGCTTGAAGCTCTGAGAAAGTTTTGAAAGTAGTTCTCGTACTTCCATCTAAACTAAAACCTCCACGGGAGATTATACACTGGTGCTATTTGGAGAACAATTCAAACACAGATATCTCCAGAGAAGTCCCATTTGTGGAAGTTTTTGAGGTTGGCATTCAAGAAACCAGATACTTTTAAAGACTCTGGAGAAATAAAGGAAACCTCTGAACTTGTTAAGTGTCCCAGCTTTTCTTAAATGCAGCTGATCAAAGCTTTTAACTCTCCATTCCTTTTCTGCTGGCATCTATGACAAGAGCTTAAATAGTTGAGCTCCACATGGAAAAAACCCATATAGGTATCTGTATGGATATGTGTATGTTTTCCCCTTTCTGCTTGTCAAAGTCTCTGTACTTAACATATTAATTTACTGAGTTTAACTTTTTAATGCTAGCTCCTTTAAGTCATTAGAGCTCCTTTTTTTCATTATAATCCTCTTAGTTGGTAGTCAGTCTGAGTCTGCCTGTATTTTCTAAGAATATTTTAAAGTTTCTGGTGGAGATCAAGGAAAGTTTTCTCTTGATTTACTTCAAATGCCAACTTATTACTAGTCAGTGGTTTGGTGTGCCAGAGGCCTACACTTATTTTGTGGCACTTCTCTATTTCTTGTATTGCCCTTTATGAGCAGAGGTGTTGCTGTTCTTTTAGACGCATTATGGCTGTTGAAAGATGACCAGTAGACAGCTAGAGGAATTAAAATGACTATGGCAAAGATCATAATAGCTACTGTAACGTGCTTCAACTGGAAGAACCACCAACAGACCCTTTTCTTTAATGAGTCATTCCTAAAACCGGCCATAATGCACCTCTTAACACTAATTATTTCACATGCAAGACTGTCTTTGCACGAGACCCAAGAACATGAACTAATCTCAAGACACCAGGCAGATATGACAACATAACCAACAAATTTCCAGACACCTCTGACTCAAGTTTCTTCTTCTAAAGATAAATAAATCCACTCTTCATCATTACCAGCCTTCCTGCTGTTCACTATATGCCCTTTAAAAGACAGAGAAATCATTAATGCAGAGCAACATATCTCAGTTGGAAAGCACCAAAGAAAAGTCTTCATATCAAATCCCTTTGCATCTGAGCTATGGGGCACAGTAAACCTCACTGAAGCAATAGGCAACAACAGCCTCTTAACAGAAGTTTAACAGCTCTGCCATTTCCTCTATGATCTTTCAAACCCTATTTAAAGATAAAACTTCATTTATCCACTTAAGCAAAAAGCTGTAGACAGCAAGCTGCTTACCCTTCGTGCTGAAATCTAATGTTCAGTGGGTGAGGGAAATAAAAAAAAACAAAGAAGAAAATAAGTCAGCATAAGGGCAATCCCACATCAACTAATCTCTGCAGCAAATTAATTAAACAATTATATTAGCCGAGCCTTCACTTCTGACATGGCACAGCTGACATTAATTGGGCCACAATCAAGATAGTAATTCAGGTTAATTGGATTTCCACTGTCAGCAGCTATCAGCTTGTTTCAATATGCTGCTGTCATTTAAGAATAATTAATCATGGATGACTTTATTGGATGGCACTGGTTGACAGCTGATGGCATGGTGATGCTTGAAGAAGTTGGTGATTGCTGTAGGCCTACTGAATAGGAAAGCTGGTTTCCTTTGAAGCGATCATTCTACTGCCTGTTGAGACTCAAAATTTGCTACATGAAGTGTTGAAACAGTGATATTTGCTGACTCTTGCACACATGCAGAGAAAAGATAGTGGGCTGGAGAAAGAAACAGTCATTCCCACTGAAATAGCACTGCAAAAGGTCAGAGGGATGTGCATGTTGCGCCACAGCCTTCAGGCACAGAGTTATTGTTTGGCGATTGCTACAGCAACAAAGGATTCAATAATACAACAGTTCGCATGCTGTAAGAGCTGAAATGCCAAGCTTGATCAAGTGTTATTTGCTTTTCTCCGTTCATAATGGGCCATTACTTTGGTTAACATCGGATAATATAATGTATTCAATCTCTTGCCAGAATGTCTGCAAAAATGTCAAGGAACTTATGAAGCCAAGTCTTCATTTATTAATAACTTGAAAAAAAAGGTGATGAAACTGTTGTGGGGAAGTGGGGGGAAAAAGCTAAAAAATAAAAGTATAAAATAAAAATAATTTAGAGTTTTCCATAAGGGGTACTATGAATACATTATGTTTCTGAAAAAAAAAAGTAATTTAAACTTCAGGAAAGAAAAAGCCTTAAACCCAACTTCTATTAGACTATGTAAGTATTCCCCAAGGGGAAAAATATACATATATATTTAAAATTAAAGTATAATTTTAGATTTTTCATGACACAGTGCTAAAAAATCATATCAAAAGTGGCAATGCTACTTTGATGGCTGGACGGAGAAAATTTTGATTAATTTATTGTGTAACTACTAAAAACCAGTTCTAGATGGATGGAGTACACAGAATCAAACTTCTAAAGGAAAACCAGATGCCATGGCTGATGAATTTTGCTCCCTCTTTTTTAGGAAAATACTGGATAGAAGACTGGTATGTGCATATGTGCACTACTCAAAAAACAGAGCACTAATTCTTTGATAGATATTTTCTTGCTGTCAGTCTGAGAAGTCTGATTAGGCAGAAGCATCCATTAACCAAAGCAGGAGAGGGGAAGCTGTTTATTATGACCTCTCTTCAGAGTAGGGCTGACAGTGCTGAAGACACAGGTGAGCAACACACATGAAGTTTGCACCCTGTGGAGGTCTCAGTTAGTGAACTTCTCCAGGATTTTACCTTCAATTACAGCCAAGACCTGGCTGCCTCCTTTGGCTTTTTTTTTTTGCTTCAGGAATTCTTATTTTTGAACACACTTCTCTGTTAGAAAGCAAATATAGCAGTCTATTGGAAGGTAGAATGATCCTTGCTTGGAATCCAACCTAATCTAAGTGATAGGTGAAAACATCTATATGCAAGGCTTTGTTGTGTTTAATGTCTCTGATTCAAACTGAGTACAACCATACAGTAGGTAGCTGCTATTTAAAAGAGGACTGGTAGAGAATGTCAGTGAACAGTTTTGTTGTCTTTTGTTTGCTAGTTGCTAAATCTTATTATTTGCTTTACTAAGTTATGGGTATAAATAAGTTCTATAACCAGGAAGCCCACAAATAAATAGCCCAAATGCTACTCTATAAATGTACTTTACAAACAGTTTATGCTTATCAGATTATCGCTGTGATTATTGTTGACAGATAAAAATTGAATCTGAAACTACAAGTTTTTTAAACCTTTTTTTCCCTTCTAAGCATATCCTCTTAAGTAGGATTGATGTGCCCTGTCTTTAGCCCTGTAATTTGCAAGAAAGGGAGTATTCTGTTCGTTAGTCCCTTTCCTTGCTTCCAAGAGCTCTTGGCTTCTTCGCCAAATTCAGTCACATCTGAGAGAGGAATAAAAGACTAAAACAGTTATGTTCTCACGCTACTCAATGCTTTGCAGACAAGATATCAGCTTATTTGGTTTGGCAGCAGTTAACTGGTCAAAAAGCAAATTATGCAGTTTCTGGAAACACTATGTTTTTTCAATTTATATCTAGTGGGGTTTAAGCAAAGGGGAGAGACATGAGAAAAGAGAAATTTCGGTAACAATGGCCACAGCTGACAACAAATTAGACATTATTAATTCTGCTGCTTTCAGAAGCTTGGTTTTCAGTCCAAGAATTTCAGGAAGTGATGCAGTGAAATGACATTGCCTATTACCCATGAAAACTACTGCCTGCTCAAATGGCTTGATAGATTGCAAAGGCAATATTTGAGGAAGAGTTTGTATGGGGCAGTGATGTGATAGATTGACAACTCAAATTTCACTCTCCTATTCTTTGTACAATGCAAAGGTCCCTTTTGGATCTGGTCTCAGATGATTTCTCTAATGAGGACATATGTGACAAAGCAGAAAACAGAAGCCATGCCTCTCAATCAAGCAGACAAAATACTATATGATGTGTTAATTCAACCACGAACACTGCCACCAGCCTTTTAGCAGCAAGGAAGCCAAAGGCTGAACTCATCATGAATATCAGACCATCCTCCCATCTCCAGACATGAAAGACAATGCTCAGATGAAAGACAGTGCAAGCAAAGGTTGGCTTCACAGGTTACTATCTCTGCACTGGAGGTCTTGTTCTGAATGGAGGATTTTCCTTTCCAGAATCCCAGTCCACCATCCTTCATAAGCTCTGAAGTTAGTAAATGCATTTCAAAAACAGGAGGAAAAGACTAAACAAATAGCTAATTTAAACTGCACTTAGTTGAAATTAGTCTGTTGTGGCAATATCAGACCCAAGCTAATAGTGAGTGGACATAAAGCGTGCTCTGTGGAATGGTAAAGTTTTGGACTGCTGTTCCATTTCACAGTATCACAGTATCACAAGGTTGGAAAGGACCTCTGAGATCATCAAGTCCAACCTATAACCCAACACTAACACCAACACTAACACCAACCATCATCTAAACCATGGCACTCAGTGCCTCATCCAGCCTCCCCTTAAACACCTCCAGGGTCGGCGACTCCACCACCTCCCTGGGCAGCGCATTCCAATGGCCAATCACCCTTTCAGTGAAGAACTTCTTCCTCAAACTGTCCACTAACAGCTGATCTCTCATGCTTCAAGGAAATTGTAGGCCATGCCAATATTACAAGAGACTTTAAAAACTATCGTTGCCACTGCTGCCAAGAGGTGGGAAAACACAATACTCAGTGAAGTTGGAGCTGCAAATCCAATGCTGTTCTGGGCATTAATCCATACACATTGGTCCTTGTGGAATTCTTTTTAATTTTTTTCTCATTGTTTTCATGCAAAGATACTGGTATTGTTTTCATTTTTTTTTGTTTAAATAAGGCTCAGAAAATGATCCAGATGGCAGGCAGCGAATGTAGTGTTGTTATTTTTTCATCTTGGAAAGACACACAGATGATATTTCCAAGAAGGACAAAATACCCATACCTTTTGCTCCACCTGTTCAATGTAACAGAAATTATATTAACAGATTGTCGTGGAGGGGGGACAGGAGGAGGGGTTTTCATTATTTGTTTGTTTCACACTGCTAAACAACATGAGAGTGGAATATTTAATTTTTTTATAATTGTTTGCACTCGTAGTCTAATCCCTCAGGGCACATTACCAGATCACAAAGACCTCAGAGCTCTGAGGCTGACAATAGCAGGAAAAAACAAGGTGCTTCTCCTTGGATGCTTATGTAGAAATACTACCTGATGCAGCTTATACTTTTTAAAAGATTGTGAATGTATTTCTCAGATTTACAGGTACCTTGTACCTGGATGCTACTGTATACTAAATAGACAGAATCAGGCTCATCCTTTTAACCTCCTGTCCGAACAGCAGCTTCCAATAAGGAGAGGTGGATAGGGATCTAGCACCTAGCATTTTCTGAGGCAAGCAAGATCATCTGGAGCTTCACTCAAATTCACAGCCTGCAAGTTTAGCCTGAAAATCCCTCAATTAGAAACTTTTTTACATACATCGAGCTATGACGTTCAAACCAATGGAACTGAAATAATTACTGTCTTTCTGTAATTAGTTCTGTCAATCTAATTAGTTGGGCTCAGGTGTTGATCTGTTGATTGTCATTTTGTAACTGCCATGAATCAATAAATGAGTGTGCAGGTGTGCTGGCAAAAAAGTAAGAAACTATGTGTTTTTTAAAGAAAGTTTCTCTTTTTCTTAAGACTGCTTCATATTTTTCTTTATATCATCTTGTGGACTTGACTTTTTAGACTTTCTTTTTTTTCTGAGAGTGTAGAACTTCTGGATAAGCAGCATCTGAAAGTCTTCCAGAGGAAAAAAAAAAAAAACCACAGTACATGCAACAACATTTCCACTTATCCTACCTCAGCACGAGGTGGCATTGCAAGAGAATTACACATCAAAGGAGAGATGTTCATAGCCTGTGTCATATTTAATGTTAATCTTCAACAGAACAATCAATGGTGATGCTGATACTGTTATTAACGAGGTATTTCTGATGAAGGAACTGGCTTGACCTCTTGTTTGTGTCCAGCTCTTCCCCAGCAGCTCAGGTAAGATGACTCAAGACATAATAGTTATAAGGCAGTTTTGAATTTTGGAGCACATCTCGAGAGGTGACACAGAGTTATGTCAATAAAAGGCCAGAGATGTGTCAGAAGTCTAATACTAGAACAAACATGCCCTGTTGTGCCTTTGTTACGTACTTACAGGCATTTCTGCTATAGAGACTTACGATACTGCAACTGGGCAGATGCTGAGACCTTTTTTGGAAGATGAGAGGGTACCCTCTGAGGACAGGAGGGCAATGGATTTAATCTCCATCTGGCAGCTGGTGAACTGGGACCACATTTTGGGGTTTTTACCCTTGTCTTTCCCCAAATGTCAGTACTTGGCCTTGCAGATGCCCCTTGGTTTCATTGCAGCTTTGTGTTCTTACTTGCAAAAGTGCATCTGACACATGCAGAGGAAAACTAATCTCTTCTAGTTGGATGCTGTCTGGCCAGCCATGCTCAAAATGCAAGGAGAGAATCTGTAAAAGGCAGATGTGCTGCACAGTTTAACTCCACAGTGCTGAACTGATTGACCTGACATGACAAAGAACGCTTTCAAGTTGCTTGTATACTTCTGCTGGAAGTCCAGAAAACAAAAAAAAGTAACTGGAAATTCTTACCAATGAAAATATGTACCTAAATGAACTTATGAAATTCCTTTTGGAAAGGCAGAAACAAGTCACTTTTGAGTCTAAATAATTTCTTATTTAAAAAAGCTCAAGAAGGTGAGAGATGGAGAGGGGGACAAGAACTATTTCTCAAAGACACTGTTACTTATTAAAGAATTATTAATAATTCAGAATTGCAGAATTATATCTGAGCCATTATTACAGAATAATTCATAATTTTGAATATGCAGTGCTAGTAAGTAAAACCCGAGAGCAGACACAGTGGTGGGGATTAGTTACAACTATCAAAAGAAAACAGAAAAAATGAAGTTACACCTTAAGCACCTGCCTGTTGATGAGAGAAGATTAAAAAATTAAAAAGAGAATCTATGTTGTGAAGGGAAATTTCAGTTCTTGAGGAATATGATTAAGGTTGCAAGGAGCCACTAATAATGCATACAAATTGCAGCTGCTGCTTTTTATGTCTGCCCAGTGTAGCCAAGATAAAATTACTTGGTAGCACCTGATTGTGATGGATATAGATGAATTACTCACTGGACTGGGAATCTGTAGTTTCCAAGGGATGAGTGAACATGATTTGATTACACTCCATGAAAATAAGAATCAGTTCTCAATCAGTAACTTCTTATGTATATAAATGGTGCCTCAAAAGGGCAAATCTCCCAAAACTGAGAAAGTTCTGAGAACAAGTCACAGCAGCAAACAGGTAAATAGAAAAATGAGAAAGAAAATAAAGAGAACTCAAAAGAACACCCTATTAACTGGTGAGTGTGCCTTGATCTCACAATCAAAAAATCAGGAGTTTTAGTTAAAACTTCATCCTCTTTCAGTGATAATTTTTAGACAGCAATTAGAAATTGAAGGAGTTGTACTGTGAATGGGAGATTAATGCCCTTTGCAACTCTCTAGCTTTAGATCCAGCAGACTCTAGCTTTAGATCCCTGCATTAGTAACCATAACTCTTGCAGTGGTATCATCAACCACCATAGGCCTGAACCCCTGTGAGGGACATCTAAACCCCACCTTAGTCTGTAAGATCCCCAGATCTCAGTGATGACAGATGCTGATATTGATTAAACACGTCTCATTTACTCAAGAGATGACGTTTCAAAATATAAATGTAATATAAATACACAGACTATAATGTCAGCTAGACATGAAGAGACACTCAGGGCTCCAGTAGAAACAATTCCTGCCCAGATTTAAGAAACATTTTTGAGGGCTCTTAGGGAGAAAGAAAGATAATAAATCCTAGCAATCATGGAATCACAGAATGCCAGGTTGGAAGGATCCTCAAGAATTATCTGGTCCAAACAATGTCAGAGACCACTTAGGGTAGAGAGAGAAAGATGTTATCGTGGACACAAAAATACAAAAACATTCAATAAAAAATTGGTTTGTATTTTTGGGTAATGAAGGACATTGTGCTTATGTCCCTTGATGGATTATATTAGGAACACAGAATAATTTTAAATAACTTCTGCAATTCTTCGTCAGCAAGTCTGGACAGCCTGCTCCCCAGGGCTCCTAAAGAGACAGTCAAGTAGAACCATCCCACTGGTGAGTTAAATGTTAATAAATCCCAGGATACAGGGAAAATTTGAAAATACCTTAAGAATATTTATATTATACCTCTATTCAAATAAATGCAAGAGGAGAACGACATAACTAGAACATGCTTACCTTGACCTCAAAAGAATACAGCAACACAGGACTCAACTGAGAATTAATTAAAGTTTGGGGCTGGACACAGTGCCAGCCAATTTATTTATTTTTAAGATAAAGCATTTGAATGAATTGGATTGCATTCTCAGAAGTTACTGATGAAAGATCCAATAGACAATTATAAGGTTTTCATAGCTTAAAACACTCTGATGGAAAATATAGCACTGAGAAATTTCAATTTCAAACAAAGAAGCTTCAATATTTCCAGTATAGACATCACTAAGGAATCAACCTCAGGAAAGGCAAGGGAAGTCTGAGTCCATCAGTAACCCCTCATGGTCCATTTCCCAGGACATAGTCATAATCAAAAAGCTTTCTAATTCTACACGCTGTTGCCAAGAAACACATCGAATGGAACAAGCTCTAATGTGGTCCTTAGGAACAGCCACTGGATCTGACATTTCTGAACTTTGTACCAATGATCCGAAGTGTGACAATGAACACAAGGCAATAAACATGACAAAAGAAAGCCATACAAACAAATGCCTTTCAATGTAGATAAATGCAAACCCAAACACCTGAGAACGGCAAATACATACACTGAAACTAGGAAATAGTATTTTAATAAGTAGGGAATGCAGAGGATTTAAGAGTCAAAGTACATAAACAGCTCACATGAGCTATGGGTGCAAGCAAATGTCCATAGGCTTGAGGCAAACTCTGGACATGCACTGGGGCAAACAGGAGTGAGAGGAAATTTCATGACTATGACATTGAGGAGTTTGGTAGTAAAATGTTGAATACATTTCCAGTACTCATGGTTTAAAATGGATGCTCAGTAACACAACATAGATCAGCAAAGAAAAATTATTTAAGGGTTGCAAGACTTTCAGTGAAAGACAGAAAATTCTAATCAGTAAATATTTGCAGGAACAGAAAAAAAGAAGCCATCTATTAAAACGCTCTTTAACCTGATGGAAAAAGACTTCAAAAGCATGTAGTGGGAAGCAGACATTAGTTATTTTCTAATTAGAAACAAGGTACAGTGCTTGCAAGGTTGGTTAACCACTGGAACAAATGGTACACTTTCTGAGTCTAGTCTGCTAGTTAAACCTGGACACTTTAGTGTAATAGATTCTTTTAGAAAACACAGTTATGAGACTCAATAGACAAGTAATTGAGTTGATATATAAGCAATCAGACAGATTATCTAATTACTTATTAAAATTGATGCATTATCAATGTCATATATAAAATTCTGAGAACTTTCAGAAGGGTAAATTTCATCACTTTAACTCAAAGAAGGAGAAAAAAGAGCATTTGAGGTAGCAGGTTTGTGCAAAATGGAAGGACTTTGTACTGCCCGAATGTTTCACTTGCCCTGAACATAAGCTGCATCATTTCCAAATAGAATTATCAAGACTGAGTAAATGTATTCTATGCAGATACATTCATAAAATGTCATTTGAAATAAAACTATTTATTTATATTTAGACTACACGTCAGATAAAGTCCTCTAGAAACATGTAATTTAAATCCATGTGAAGTGTATTTATTTCTTAAGTGGTGCTGTCAACAATTGTACATTTTTTTAAAAAAAGGATGCATTGCATTAAGGAGATACAACAAAACCATGTGGATGTGTAAATAACAGTATTCACTTATTGAGGAATTAGAATTACAGAAAGCAATTCTTAGTTCTCCAATAAAGGTAGCTAAAGCTACGCTACTTTCGTTGCAGGAAAAGTACTGCCCTCATGAACAACTATGAACAGGCAGGGTGTTTCATCCACAAAAACCCCACTGACTTCTGTAAGGACCCAGATATGTACTCCCTTGTAACACATCTAGGAGGTAAGGTTTTGTTCTACCTTCAATTGTGTGTGCAAGACCTATTCATGAGGCTTAAAGGTACTTTATGGTATATCTTGTTATAAAGATCTCTGTGACTATGTCTAAATTATGCCAATTAAATCATAGAATCATTGCATGGTTTGGGTCAGAAGGGTCCTTTAAGCATCATCTTGTTGTTCCACCTCCTCTGCCACAGGAAGGGACGTGTTCCATTAGATCAGGTTGCTCAAAGTCTCATCCAGCCTGGCTTTGAACACCTCCAGGGATGGAGCTTCCAGGACCTCCCTGAGCAACCTGGTCCAGAGTCTGCTTCACTCTCACAGTAAAAAATTTCTTCCTAATCATCTAATCTAAATCTCCCCTCTTTCAGCTTAAAACCATTACCCCTCACGCTCTTTCAGCTTAAAACCATTCCCTCTCATCTTATCCCTGCCCTCCCTGATAAAGAGCCCCTCCTGAGCTTTCCTGTAGGCCTCCTTTAAGTACTGGAAGGCTGCTCTAAGATGTCATCTGAGCCTTTTCTTCTCTAGGCTGAAGAGAGCCAACTCTTTCAGCCTTTCCTCGTACAGGAGGTGCTTCAACCCTCTGATCATCTTCATGGCCCTTCTCCAGACTCCTGAGCTTAGGACTCTAGAACTGAACACAGTACTCCAGGTGAGATCTCACAAGAGCAGAGCAGAGGGGCAGAATCACCTTCCTCAACCTGCTGGTCACACTTCTTTGCTGTAGTCCAGGATGTTTTGCTTTCTGGGTTGCAAGCGCACATTGTCAGCTCCCATTGAGCAACTCATCCACCAACACCCCCAAGAAATTCCATGTTCCTGAGTAAGGACAGTACTCTAGCACATTCCAACAGCATATCAGGGCAGAACTGTCTGTATATTCACTGCTCTATATATTTCCAAGAAGGCAATGTGAGTTTACATGGAAGCTGTAAGTTGTTTCAAAAAATCCTTGCTCTGGTGGTTGAGGGACCGGGACCTCATGGTACGATGAGGCTTGCTGAGCCTGAACTGATGAGGCAGTTCCTTAAAAGCAAAGGTCTCATTTTCAGCCTTAAATCATTTAACTTCAGCTATCTAGAAGAAGCATAATTGTGGTTTGGACACCTAGGTCCCTCCATAGTAAATAAAGACTATAGATTGCCAATAGACACTGGAATTGTCGGAGGATACGTCATCCCACAGTTTACTAGGTGTCCATGTCCAGGTGTTGGCAGAACACAAACTGCAGGGCAGCCTATGTAGGAAGAGTTTGGGGCTGCCCCGTGCTGGACACAGTTGGTCCCAGTCAATCCCAGCTGCCTCCAATGGGCCCACAGAAGGGCACAGCTGACCCCTCAGCCATGCTGATGACACGAGGGGGAACACAGGTTTCCAAAAGGGCCAAAGGCAGCACAGGCAGATGAAGAGGAAGCCAAAGAAGGAGCAGCAGCAGAGGAAGCCTCAGGTTGGAGGAGGAGGTGGGGAGGAGATGCTGCAGACCAGCAGGAGGGACCTCCCGCAGCCCTGGAGAGACCCCACTGCACCAGAGATCCACTCTTCAGCCTGGAGAGGGTCCCAGGACATAGCCCGAGGGTATTTCCTGCAGGAGCTGTGGTTGTGGAGGCTCAGGCAAGGAGAAGTTTGTCTCTGAAGGACTGCAGTCCGGGGAAGGGCCTGTGATGGAGCAGGGAGAGGTGTGAGGAGAGAGGAGCAGCTGAGAGAGGTTGTGATGGATTAACCCTATCCCCATCCCTATCCCTTGTGCACCTCAGGGAAGAGAAGTTGGTAGAGAAGGAGTGAAGTTAGGCATGGAGGGAAGGTATTGTTTTAGTGGTTGCCTTTCTTTTAGTTCAATCGTCAGTAAATTAAATTAATTTTCATCAAGTTGAATCTATTTTCTCTGTGTTTGTAACTGGTAAATGATCTCCCTGTCTTTATCTCAACCCACAAGCTTTTACATCTGATTATTTTCTCCCTATCCCGTTGAGCAGGGGGAGTGAGAGAGCAAATGGATGTACATGTGGCAGGTGGCCAAGGTCAACTTACTACAGCCTTCCAGCACTCGCAGTTAAAAAAGCATCTGAAGATAATGGAAATGCTGAGCACATTATACTCACAAGTGCTCTGATGGTGAAGTGTAAATATAACATCTGGGGCTGTAAGATGCTCACAAAGATGATGGAAAGCAGCATTCATAAAAGATAGAGAAGAGAATGCACATAGAGGATCAGTAAGGAAAGACCTATCAAAATGAGATTTACTACAGAAAGGACAGACATGCTCTGAATTAGAAAGCTTTCAGATAAAGTTTGCCACTCTGAGAACTCTAAGATAATGAGCAGACAAAAAAGCAAGCAGAAGTCAGTTCACTTCAATAAGGATACACAGCTCTGCCACAAAACATCCCGCAAAGACTCTGCTACTACTGTTACTACAGCTAGGGGCCAGGCTGGTTCAATCCAGAAAATGCCAGTAACTACTCTTTTGCTTTTATCACATGGTGAGAGAAGAAAACAAGATGGATGGTGAAATCAGCAATAGCAACTTGCAAATGACTCGATGAACAAAAAGTAACCTGAATTTCTCTTCCTGTGAAGGCATGTCAGGAGATGAAAGGTCATTGCTTGCCCTCCAAAAAGCTGTTGTAATGTCAGCCCATGGGCATGTTTTCCAGTTGCTGTACATTCCCTGCTCTGAGAAAGAATAGTGTGATTTCTTTTTCACTCATTTTAGTGTCACCTACAGCAAATCAAGCGGGATTTAAGGAATAAAAACAGGCCTCTTTTTACCTTTTCCCCCTGCTGTTGTTCAGTAATCACTTGGAGTCAAGAAGACATCTGTTTGCTCCAGAGCTGGCTGCAAACTCTCAACAGTGATCTGCTCTCCATATTGCTCCTAGCACAAACACAGGGAATCCTTATTGCTCTGGAAGGCAGCTGGAGTCTGAGCACAACTGCATTACCAGAATATCCCATCTGCTCATGTAGACAGCCCCGTATGAAGACAAGGCTTCTTGTTATGAAAGCACGGCTTCCTGCAAGCATTGCCTCCCATGTAAATAATGGAGGAGGGGGCAAGGGAATGGTTCTGCACATGGGTCCAGCCAATCTCCAACATCAGTACAGACTGGGGGGACAGATGATTGAGAGTAGCCCTGTGGAGAAGGACTTGGGGGTACTGGTGAACGAAAAGCTGGACATGAGACAGCAATGTGCACTTTCCAGAAAGCCAACCACACCCTGGGCTGCATCAAAAGAAGCGTGGACATAAGGTTGAGGGAGGAGAGCACTCTACACTGCTCTTTTGAGATACCCCCCTGAAGGACTACATCCAGCTGTGGGGAACCCTGTACAAGACAGACAAGGACAGATACATCTGAAGAGAGGGCGTACACAGTTCCACTCCATTAGCCATATCCAGCTCTTGCCATCTTTAGAAAAATTCCAAGGCAATAATACTCTTCATGTGGAGGTACTGGACACATTTCATCACTGAGTCCACAATTCAGAGATTTAAGTATTCAATGTTGCAAGACCAAAAAAAAACTGTTGGGAGGAAGAAAAATCCTGAAGTTTCTATGACCTTGGATAGGGAAGGAGTACTTGGAAGTTCCATATACTGTTTGAAAGCAACAAAATTCCAAAACGGTGCAAGCAATCTAATTGCTTGGTGTCTGAAAAATCTCAGTCTACTTCCCTGCCTTCCTGCCTCCAGAATTGTTAAGTAGAAGGAAGAGGCATTGACTGGGCCACTTTTAAGTGGCATGCTCCTTTCCAAAAATGGTAGCGTCCCTCTCTTTAAATGGAGTTTGTGCTACTGACGGTATTACTACATCATTTTCCACTCTGATATTCTGAAACAGCAAGAGTAATCAATCATTTACTTATCACAGGAGCAAAACAGACTTTTCTTGGAGGAAGTGTAAAAAGTGCTACAATAAAGTAATTTTGCCAATTTGAGTGTTCCACTTGACAACTATTTGCATAATAAGGTTTTGCCAAGATAAGAAGATTGGTAATTTTCAGCAGCATGGAGGGGATTGAAGTTTTTAAGCTTTTTTGCCCACTATCTACACACTCGCAGACCTCCGCTCTTGATGTATGGTTCTTTTTAAAGTCTTCCATCTGTCTCCGTTGTGTAATGAATTCTGTCACTCTCAATTGTGCTCCTGAGCAGTGAGCAGTGGAAGGGAGTTTGCATTTTGATTATAAAAAGGTACCGTCAGCTCTTATTACAATGGAAAACCTATCTTCATGTGAAATTTTAAGGCACTTATAAGCTTAGTCTTCCTCTCAGAAGCCGTCTGTAGATCGTGCTGTCACTGTTTGACAGGGTGTGCAGGAGAGCAGAGGGCTGGGCTGCACTGCCAGAAGAGAAGTTCAGAGAAATGGAAGCAAATGCAGTTTCCTCCCTAAGAAGCTCATGGGTGGGATAGAGCAGTGCAAAAACTGTCATGTAGAGTTGTTCCACACGCAGCTTGTATAGGAAGCCTGAAGGGCTGACTGGAGGAAAAGGATGGCAGGAGATCAAGGCTGTCAGCTTAAGTCTCTTTCCTTCTCCTCACCCTCATGAGCCAGTTTATCTCATCCTGAGACTTGTCAGCAATTTTCTCTTTGGGACGGTGGGAGGGCAGGAGGAAGATAAGCAGAGCTTTTACAGGTTAAGTATTAACATGCTTTTAAGGGTTTGGATAGCAATATGCTCCAGAAGGATTAGAATGTTAGAGAAAATGTAGAACAAGTCTACACCACGCTGTGGAAAGCACTGCAGAGATCCTGGGCTGGCAGGAATAAGCCTGCTCAATACAGCGCTGTGTCAGCTTACTCCGGGAAAGCACTGACACTCCTGCGCAGTGCGATCCTCCAGCTAATGGGCCCAGCAAAGACAGCTGCAATAAATATGCTTTGCCTAAAGATCCTGGAAGAAGATTTTCAGATCCTAAGCATTGAATGCCCAGCCAGCCTGATGGGCAACTTTTAGCACAAACACTCTAAGTGGGGTGAAAGTGGACTTAGCTGGGTTAAGCAGATAGGCAATAAACGATGGTACTCTTGGCTTTATTGAGTATGAACCTGTCTAATTCATCAGCCTAAAGCCATAAATAGGAAGAGGAGCCCAGTGCAGATCATGGACTTTAAGTGAGCAGGTTTTGGCTTTGTAAAGGAACCTGTAGGTGTATCCCGTGTGAGGCTGCTCTGAAGGGCAAAGGAGTTCAGAAAATGAAAGACATCATCCCCTAAGTATAAAAATGGTGGGAAAGGTGCATCCCAATACTCAGCAAACCAATTAAACATATCAGGAGACAAGCTTTTCTATGCAGAAAACTCATGATAGAACTCCAATGCAAAAAGGCAGTACTCAGGATGTGGAAGCAGGAGAGTCTGAGCAGGAGGTTGAATTAGAGACCATCTAAAGTCCATTCCAGCCTGATTATCATATGATCTTATCTCATTCCCTGGATAATCAATCACCAGTGTGCATTTTTGCCACCAAACCTAAATTAAGAGCTAAATGATGCTGAAAATGGAGACATCTGTTTTATTGTTCAGATTTTATGTATCCTTGATCTACAGTTCTGCACCTGATAAAAAATAACCCCATACACCAGTATGGATTGGGGAATGCCTGACTGCAAAGCAGCTTTGCAGAGAAGGACTTTGGAGCCCTGCATGGACATCTAATTGCACACAGGCCAGCAATGTTCATTTGCAGCAAAGAAGACCAACAACCTCCTGGGCTCACTTAAACTCATAAGCACCGGCAGCAGGTTATGGGAGATGATCCTTCTTTCCCCTATACTCAGCCCTGGTGGAATACATCTGGAGTGCTATGCCCAGCACTGGGCTCCCCAGAACAAGATGGGCATGGATTTACTGGAAGAGGTCCAGCATAAGGCTACTCAGTTCATTAAGGCAGTGGACTATCTCACACAAGCAGAAGCTGAAAGCTGGAATTGTTCAGCCAGGAGAAGTGAAGGCTCAGGGGTATCTTACTTGCAAATACCTGATGGGAGGAAGTAAAGAAAACAAAGCCAGGCTTGTCTCAGTGGTGCCCAGTGACAGAACAGGAGACAAGGGGCACAAACTGAAAACCACAAAATTCCATTGAAACACAGTAATTAATTTTGCTGTTGTTCTTTTGTGCAGGGGCTCAAACAGGGGAACAGACTGCCCAGAGATGTTGCGGAGTCTCCATCTTTGGAGATATTCAAACTCCAGCTGAACATAAACCTGAGCAACCTGCTCTAGCTGACCCTACTTTGAGCAGAGGGTTGGACTATGAAGTCTCCAGGGATTGCATGACCACGATCATTATGTGATTCTATCAGTAAAAGCTTCTGATGTGCATCCTTACCTAGCTCCTAGACAGACATGGACTTCATACTCTAGACCCAACAACGTGTTTATCTTTGTCATCCCACTGTCCTTTTAGTACAGTGGCCCAGAGAGGACCTTTAACTAATTGCAGAGGTGGAGCATGTAGAGCACTGCACAGCTGAAGGCTGCCTGTACCCAACAAGCAGGCAGTGCATAATCACAGAACAGATGTGGAAAAACACCAACTGGAGGCTACAAAAACTTCTGTTCACTGTTCTCCAGTCTGGACTACCAGCTACTTCATTAGGGTGGGAAGCTCTCTGCTAAAACTATATCTGTGCCTCCTAATCATTCCTCCACCCTCTCCCTTTTAAATCCTTTTGTAAAACCCACTTTATGGATGACAGCCTCTTATACACTTAGCAATAAAGAGGTTTAAAAGAAATAATCACAATAACTAACTAATAAACATTCTTCATTATTTCCAAGATGGTAATAATCCTTAGCACTTTCATTGCACTTTACATATTCAAGCATTTTATAATTATTAACTAATTAGTCCTTGCAAAGCTCATCTAAATATGATCCTGTTAATACAGAAAGAGAAGCTGTAAGAGAGAAGGTAGAGAATTTACCTAAGGGCATACATCAAGCCATTTGCAGAGACAAGATTGGAATTCAGCTCTTCAGCATCCTAATCCTTGGCTCACATCCCTCTCACTGTCTCTGATAATATGGGCTAAATTATATGATAGTAGGATCATTTTCTTTAATATTCATCCCCAAATGCATGACACTGAATATTACATTTCATCTCCTTGTTGTCCTCAGGATCACTTCTTTCTTTCTCCCTTCCCTTCTGCACTGATATTACCTCCTGCCTTTACATCCTAGCACCTAGGGTCTAGCTCCCACTTATCCAACAGCACAGGGATAATCAGTTGGGGCATCTTATGCAGGGCAAAGTTCAGGCATGAACCTTTAAGCAAGGGTAGGAAACTGTCTTGAAGGGACATCCTTATCAATGGTCCACAGATAGAAATTCCATCACATGCAGCCCTCCCTTGTTCTTCTTCTTGTGCCTCAGCTTTACAGGGAGTGGTGCAGGCTGATTTACCCCAATTCTGTTTATGCTTCCAAATTTGTGTGTGGAACAGCTCCCTTCCATGTTCTTTTTAGACATGGGGTTTGTTTCATTTGTTTTTCTGTTGGCATTTTGGGTGTTTTCTCCCCACCCATATCACTGATATGAGAAGGAGACATCATAACATGGAAGTGTCACATGGTAAGTCTAATATACAAGAAAGGATTTCTTTTGTGTGTCACTTAACTCTGGAGTGTGGAAATCACTGCCACAGGAGAGACTGGATATTAAATGTCTAAGTGCATGCAAAATGTGAGTACAAAAATAATGGAAAAAAAAATATATGTATATATCCATCAAAGAGCATTAAGCACATGGATTACATCTTTGGTTCAGAAATCATCTCAGCAAGTGCGCACTGAACAGCGGGAAAGTGGTGTTAGGGATTAATTATTATATTCCTATCCCTGTTGTTGTGCTCCAATGATATTAAAATTATACAAAGCAAGTCTTCAAATCTAAACATAGTAAACCCCTATGCATAAACCCTACACAAATCAACCAAATTAGTGATAGTTCTCAATCGACTACTGTTCTCTCTCAGTATGTTCTCACCTGTTTTATTTCCTGCAGCTGTCATCCTGATTCCCTAAAGTCATTTTGGTTAATTGAAAAGGAATGATTGCCTTTGAAGGTACTTTTCCTAGTGAGGTAAATAACGTTTTTCCTTTTACCTTAATGTGCAGTCGGATTTTGCTAAAAACATTTAGTTCATTTTAATTATTCAGCTTTCTATATAATACTAAAAAAAACTGTAATAAATTAAATCCTTGTTTCCACACTTGTAGGGACAATTGTCCCAAAGAAATTTAGGATCTGAGGCTCAGCAACTGCCAGCAGCATGGGAGTGTTTGGTATAATGAAGTTGATTTATGTCTGTGACTGCTCTCACTTCCACCCCTGCCTGCAGTAATGTGCTCTTTAGCCTTCCAGCACAGCCCCCTTTTGCCATTGATGAGGAAGGAAAGATCAAACTGATCCTGCAGTCATCAAGACTAGATCTGAATTACTGGATCGCAAGTTTGAATGTGCTATCACGTTTCTGATGAATTATTCAATGAAACAGATTTCATGCTGTCTTCATGTGCCATCCGCTTTAAAAGAAACTTTAAAAGAAACAGAGCTGTACAACTCCTGGCTGACACACAGTTTGTTATGGCAAAGTTACTTCAGCCAATTTTTGAACAAATTGTAAAGAGGAGAATGCTTTTAGACCACCAGCACACTGCATTGCACTGACACAGCTTTTTAACTTGGCACTAATCGTTCAAAACACAGATTTCAGAACCATAGCCTGAGCTTTTCTTTAAGTTACTGCATATCTTTCTTTGAAGTTCATATGTGCATCCGTTTTATTTCCAAAGACTCCCTACAAAAAATGACAGTAGAGGTTAATACCCAGATAAGCTTCCCCCAGTTTAGTTACTGTATTTACATGGTGTGAATTTACATCCAGAGTATACCCAACAGAGCTAGTCTGGTATTCTCCAACAACTTTCTATCAACCAGTGCCTTCAGACATCTCAGCTACCCTGTGAGCATCCATTAAAGCTATATTTGTGGTTAGATACCTTCTTTTCACAGAAATCAACAAATTTATTGTTCCTTGGGTCCTACTTGGCACCTTCTCAGCTAAGATGCTGTCCCTGTTACTCTACATGCTGGAACGAATTGAGAACAGTAACACGTTCATTTATAGGATCTTATCTGAAAAGTGTTAATTGGAAACTGAGGTGTGGTAGCTTTTTCAGATGCTCTAACCTGACTACAAGGCTATATTAAACTAGTATTCCCTCTAGAAATGGAGGACTCTTGAACTATGCATTGGATAGGACTCAAAACTACTGTGATTGCTCATAAAACTCAAGGTCATACCAGTCAGCTCCAAGCAGATTACAGAAAATGAATCTGTGTTGAGGGACAGTAGGCAAATTAGCAAAATAACATTATTTTGGTGTTGGTGCCCATGCTTCCTGTAATAATGAGACCGTAATATTTTAAATGCATTATCTCAACTAAAATCCATATCACTTTGGAAAAACTTTCCATCTTAGTTCTGTATTATGTGCTCATCATTTGCAGTTGTGCTCCACGGTGATGTTTATACCACAACAGAAACTTTATATAACCAACACGGTTCACCTTTGAAGAGGGTTTATTTTCAGTGGAAGAAGACTGTGATGAAAGGAGGGAAAGCTGAGGGAAGCATCAGCCTAAAGAAAGGTGTTGTAGCCACGGCAGAAATTATTAACATATGCAAGTCAGAAAGGCTTCTGATTGCAGATGGACTAAATTTCTTTACTGAGTTTCTAAAGAATTCAGTCATTTAAACTTTTTGGTTATACAGCCTCTTCTTTCTTTGCCTCATCAGATGTCTTAGGGTAGCCCAGTTGCCATGTGTAGTATAACATACAGTCTGCATTGTCTAAAACAACACAGAATCATAGAATGGTTTGAGTTGGAAGGGACCTTAAAGATCATCTAGTTCCAACACCCTTGCCGTGGGCAGGGACACCTCCCAGTAGACAAGGTTGTTCACAGCACAGGATGGGATGAATCCCTAATTGAAAGAGTCTTTTTCTTCCAACTGGGAGCTTAAATTATGTAGTTTAAATTAGATGCATCACATTTAGATGGTTAAAGTTAGCTACAGCAAATCCTACTGCTTTATACTGATAATTCATAAACAGTTTCTAAATTAAGAGACTCTCCATATACTTCTAGCTTGCATGAGGACAGTGTGAGTGTGCCTTTGCATATGATGTGGTGTGACCATATCTGCTTTCCTTAAAGATGTGCTTTCCTTAAAGATTCAGCTGGCAACAATGTCCACAAGACAATTCACATCCAGATTTCTGAGGGATAGCTTTTATGCTCCATTTCTTTTTTGGTCTGTTTTCTAAAAGCAGGCTGCTAGGATTTAAAGATGAGTATTTTTCCAAGCGGACTCATTACAGATCAGCTCTTTGATTACACCTAGTAAAGAAGTAATGCATAGTGATATCCTGAATTTGTCCCTAATTAAAAATACTGTACTTAAAGTTTGCATGATTCCCTTCTACTGAGATCTTTAATCAGGAGATGAATAAGGCTCTGGAGCCTTGATTAATAATAGGACCAAGTGCTCTATGAATAAAAATGCCAGGGCATTAAATTTCCTTAAGTTACCTGGTGTCCCCATCTAATAGAGATACTGGCAATGTTACTTATGCAAGAGTACAGAATAATTGAGGCATAAAGTTTCAGGTCTTGAATAAGACAAATTATACTAGTCTGACGTGGATGTGGGCACTGATTTAATAAACAAGATATCTTTGTAATTGCACCGTTAAATAAAATTAATTGTCTTCCTGTATTACCCATGAAATCTAATGTACAGGTAAGATGTACTGAAATCCTAATGAATCAAAGTACATAGGAGCTTGGGAAAGCACGTAGAGGTAACTACATAAACAAAAAACATGTAGATATGACAATCTTGAAAGCAAGATGAATTTTAAAAGTAAAACATTGCACAAAGAAGAAAAAGTGTCATATTTTTGTATTGGCTTTGTACCACACAAAGAAACAAACCAAAAATGATCCAAAGCTCATATACATGAGCCATATTTTCTTCAGGCTTGTTTAAGAACAGCTGGTGGCAGAACAGATTCACAGTTCTCAGTAGCTGTGAACATTTCAAACTGCAATATTAGGAAGAAGGTATCTTCCTGAATATTTGGGTAAAAATCACCTCTTCTTGAAGAGAACTGTGTCGTATTGTTACTTCAAATGTATAAAGAATGAAAGTGCTAAGAAATAAATCTATAACAGGTACCACTAAAAGTGCATGGGAAGCAGTGTCATAGGAGCAGTGTAGAGTCCAACAGAATTTGGAACTGGAGACTGGAGGGTGAAATACTTTTCTTGAAATGAGTTTGTTACTGTGATTTATTTAGGAGCAGATACTGAAAGGGACATCTGCATTGGTGACCCATCCCCTGTTATGGCTGGCTGGACAGCTGATCAGGCTCCACTAAAAACCCAGTCAGACGGTCTCCCCTAGACAGTCCTAATCCAAGTTTAGTACAAATTTCTTCATGGGCATGTTATAACTGATTGTTCTTAAAATATTATTGACTTAGGGATAAACAGTTCCTCTCAGTCTTTATTTTGCTATGGTTTCACGCCATACAGAAACAATCTTAGCTGTTAGGGACTCTGCTGAAGTGCCAGGCACAGCAGCTCTGGTTTTGGCATTTTAGTCTCGAAAGAAAACAGGTGAATTTCCATGATAGAAATTTATGTGTGCTCAGTCAATATTTCCATTGCCTGAACTAGCCCATAAAAGACTACCCAGCACAATTCAGTGCTAAGCTGCAGATTGAAACACATATAAATGCCTGCCCTCTCTCCTCTCTCCACCATGCCAGTGGCTCTGTTAAGCTCTACTCTTACCTAAACCCACTTTTGCTGTGCAAAATGGTATACAATACTCTGAGGTCCCTACAGCAGTAGCAATCTCTCTTTAGCACCAAAATATCTTATCTACCACATGCTCTGTCCACATGCATATTGTCATGACCCTTTATGTTAATAATTTATACTCACCCTAATATGGACAAGCTTTTTCTTTCTCAAGTTCTGCTGCTGAGATATTATTTCACAGTGGAAATCATTAATCCCTAAGTGAATAACCTGGTACTTTCTGTTAAAAATGTATTTGCTTCTTCACCAACATGGATAAAACTATTCTTCATTAGTGATATCCTTTCCTTCCTCTGAACTCCCAGTACCTCCTGACTGTGCACCAAGATAAAAGAACATATTATGAAAATGCTAAATAAGATTAGTCCTAGTTTGTGCTGCCAACTCAAACCCAGCAGCTACTGATCATATCTCAGCATCTCCCTTTAAATCAGTGCCTTACCCACTTTTAAGTGTCTTCTGTAATCTCTAGCTTTTTCAAATTAAGTATTCACTTTCTACATGATAATATATCAAAGAGCTGACTGATTTTTACATGCAACCCATCAGCTTAATTTCCTTATCTAAAAACTCTTTAATGTTATCATAAAAATAAATATTTTTGTAGCTGACTTAGCGATTGGATGCTGGTCTCTAAAAACAGAATACATAGAAAAAGACAGATAACATACTACCACATGATTTTGACCTATAGTTTGCAGTGGGTAATTTCAATATGGAATGGCATGTGAATTAAAAACTTGTAGTTTCCACTCCAGAAGTGGCTGCATATCCCTGGCAAGGGGTGCAATCTTTATAAGTACAATCCGAATACGATCCTTGAGAATAGAGATGAGTTGAAAATTACAGTGAAAGCAGTTGTAGCCAAATAAAAAGATCCCCTGTGACTCCATCTGCAGAAAATAAAGTGTTATTGAAAAATAAAACTCTTTTTTTTGTTGTTGGTGGTGTTGCAGTGCAATAATTCTCATGTTGTGGTGGAATTTTATTTGAAATGCATGTTTTAAAGACCATGGATTTGTAGAAGCCTCATAAAATGCATAATATAATGTGCACTTATAATAAATATTGTTAATCATGCTTATGGTAGTACTTACAGGCCAGGAAATAGGGGTCTGGGCACAGTACTGTGCAAATACCATCAGTCCATTACTAAAGAATAGTTGCTGGAGTGTCTACGATGAAATAGGTGAGACCATCAGAGTGGGAAAGGCCAATCTGGTGGACTGAGCAACAAAGTGGACAACTGTTGCTTCCTTTCCCAGTGCTGGCAGAAATCATGTCATGTGGGAGAATAAGCAGAGCCACACTCTGCATGGTACCAGGCAGAGCTCAGATGTGGGAATGCAGACCTACCTCTAATAACATGCCCACCTTTTTTCTGCCATCTCTCACTGCCAGGCTGCTAAGGCTTTTGCAGTCACTTACAAGCTGTCCTGCCTACCCAGGCAAGAAACAAAAGGAGAAGAGGAATTGCATAAATGTTTCACCCAGACCTTGCATATCATTTTTAATAAGAAGTAATTTTTATGTAAGCAAATTCATTTGTGTTTCTTCACTTACATTTTCATTGTGAGGCTTAAATCAATGTCAGATTAAAGGCTGAAAATATTCCACTCAAGTTATTAAATTTATTCTTTCTCTTTTTTTATGCTGTCAGATTAAATATATATATCAGTGAGGAATTTGGCCAGTTTTTAAGACATTAAAGTGTCTAAATTTGTAAGAAATCAAAATTCTAGCAAAACAATCTCTGATCTTTATCTCAGAAAAAGACAAACGACCTTGGGAAACACGCTGCAAAAATCTTCTCCTTAATTATAACAGCCTGAGTTAAATTCTTAAAATCATTAAGGTTGGAAAAGACTTCTAAGGTCATTCAGTCCAACTGTCGGCCCAGTTCCACCAGCCCTACTAAAAATGTCCTGAAGTGCCATGTGTATACTTTTTTTTTAATACCTTCAGGTATGGTGACTCCACCACTTCCATGGGCAGCCTGTTCCAGTGCTTGACCACTCATTCAGCAAACAAATTTTTTCTAAAATACGGTTGAAACCTCCCCTGGCACACCGTGAGGCCATTTCCTCTCATCCTATCACTTGCTACTTGGGAGAAGAGACCAGCAGCTTTCTTTTTTTAAGCAACAAAAAAAGTATTAAAGGCTTCAGGGAGAGCATTGCTCAAGTAAGAACTAAACCAGGCTATGAAAATGCGAATCTACAGCAGTATGGGACATGGACAAGCAAGAAATGAGCAGAACCAGAGGGAGCTTTTTTACACTGCCTCCAATATTTAGGTTAAGATTGGCTGTGGTATCTTATGGATGCTTCTCCACTGTCACTGATTTTCTCCTTTGAGTCAACCAGACTTTACTGACTGAACCTCATTGACCCTGAATGATGTTTGTATTCCTGAATCACTGGGATATTTCTTCAGAGAAGAGTGGTGTGATGCAGGGTTACAAAGATAAGTGAGCTCTCCTGCACTAGAGAAAATGCTGTGCTGCTTCTCTTACCCAAATTTTCTCAAGTACTTCTGCGTAGCAGCACATTGTAGGTGTTTCCTTAGAAGTATTAATAAAGTTACTTTAACATTTGTATATTCTCTTCCTAAGGAATAATTTTTTTACAATGAGCGTGGTGAAACACTGGCAAAGGTTGTCCAGAGAGTTAGTGGAGGCCCCATCCCTGGAAACATTCAAGGTCAGGTTGGATGGGGCTCTGAGCAACCTGATCTGATAGAAGACATCTCTGCTTCTGCAGGAGGGTTGCACTGGATAACCTGTAAAGGTCACTTCCAACTCAAAGCCTTCTATGATTCTATATTAAAAACTGTGGCACCTGAATCCCAAATAAATCTCAGGAAAATGTATGTCTCTTGGAGAAAAATCTTTGGCATCACCCAGACAATATTTCACATCTTTCCACTTCATACCACTGCCTTTATCTTTTGCTTCCTCAGTATATGTCAGGTCTCAAGGCATCAAGGGAGCAGGCATTTCCTGACAAAGGCAAATCCTGTCATTTAGATGATGCCATGACAACTTGGGGAGTTGAAACTCATGGAATTTTCTTTGAAAGCTTAGACATGGCTTTCAGTCAGGACGCAATCAATCAGTGAACCATCATCCCTCAAAGGAGCTAGGCTGAAGTATGGTTGGCTAAAAATTTTCCCAGTAGCAGTGCAGGACTGCCTTTTGTCTGACTTAGACCAGATCATAGTTTACTGTAAGATTCTTGAGGACCGATTAGACTCAAATAAAAATAATTTGAAATTTCATTACTAATGTTATTCTGGTTCCAAAAAAATAAAAGGGGGGAGGAGGAAACCACTCCATACCTATTTCGTTTGATTTTAGCTTTGTATGTCAACAAATTCTAAAATGAATTCTCCTTTTTTTTTCTTTCCTAAAACATGTGTCATCTTGTCACACCTCCCCCAAAGAGATTATGGTATAATTAAAGAATGAACATGATGAACGAGAGAAGTTGTATCTCCAGCTTGCACAGAAATATTCAGACAGACAGAGGTAAAGAACTTTTCCCATGATCTGCTGAACATATGTGACATCTTTCAGACAGTGAAAATGAAGTTCTAGTGTCCAAATTAAAGTCCAAATGTCCAAGTATGCCTCCAAAAAAAAGTTATGCTTTCTGGAAGAACAGAAAGATTCTCCTTTCCTCCAGGAAGAACAGAATTTAAACCTTCTAAGATTTGAGAGAGATGAGATAGAATAAGATATTTGCAATGCAAAATCTGTCCACTCTAATATAATTTTATATTAATCACTTAAGAAATTAATAATCGCACCATAATGAAATTCTGCATAAAGAATATGCAAGTATTGGAGAAACTAACCAATTTAATTCTAGTTTTAAAGTCCTCAATGCATTAATTCCCTCTGATTTTTTTTCCTCTCCATTTTGTAATGTTGAACTTAGTCCTGTCAGGAATGTTTTATCGCTCTGCTTATTTGCTTCCCTGACTTTTGGATGTGAACTTCACAAACCTCTTGACTTACAAACTTTCTGTCTTCCCTGAAGATACAGTGCAGATAATGTCAACAAAAGACTCTCCACGTGTTCAGTGAACTAGAAAGCAAGATTTTGTACCTTAAAAACACTCATGTTGGAGCATAAACTCCTAGATAACTACAGAAGGTTGAGTAAATTGAGAGAGACTGTCAGTTCTACAGGGGGTTTGCTTTCAGTACTTGTGAGTTTTACTGGAAACACAGGGTTGTGATTAGCAGACCACAACAACACATTTAAGGTTAGACAATTCCCTTCGAATTTTAGCCTCTCAGAAAGAGCAGAAAGCAGTTGGAAGCCATGCAAACGAGGATCTGCTGTGCTTTGCACTTTGGCATGAAATCCTCTATCTGAGGTAAAAAATGGCAACAGATAAAGCTACACTGCATGATGTCTTTCTTCTCTTCTAAGAGATTTGAGCATACTTTATACTCAATGGCGAGATAGTGAACAGTGGAATTCAGGTTATGAACCTTCTCGTCGTACCACAGATGCTTGTATTTGGTTAGATGACTTCCACCAAAAATGCCAATGACTTTAATAAGAACTCAAACTCCTGTAGGTACCAAGTAGGTACACTGACACTGTAAACACCTACAGTTAGGTGAGTTATGTCCTATTCACAAGGACTTTCCTGAAGACTGATGCTTATAGTAGGTGGGAGCTGCCCTGTCAAAGGCCATTTTTGTGACTCTTTTAGCCTGTGGACATCTTCACGTGGAAATTTCTTCCCTATGGACTGGAAAAGCATCTGTGTTAACCTGCCCTGCCATTGTTCAACTCCTGCCCTGCCTAACTTCTAAAATGTGGTGAGGAAGAGCAAACGTTTGTGTTACATACTCTGGAGAACACGAAGGCACACGAAGGCAGCATCCTTCCAAGCAAGGCAGAGCAAGATTCTGCCAACTGCCTGATATCAAATGGTTATTGAGTGAAAGAAGTTATGAATATGTGACAAAGAGTGGCTGCTCTCCTCACAGAGTAATCTGAAATTTGCAACTTTGCTTGCAGAATGTTGTTTCCATCCCTGCTTGCCAATTACTGAGTTAAGTGGTGCATGGAGCCTTTTAAAGACTAGAATTATTTTCTAAAGAGTAAGAGAATGTGATTCAAAACTGCTCATTACATATTCTCCTAACTTGGATGGTGTCCTCCACAGTAGGCTGCAGCTACTAGTTATTACACTTTGTCTGTTAGCAGCAAGAATAAAAGGCTCTGAGCCAAAAACCGGAAATATCCAACAAGCAATTATAAAACTCCATTAGGAAATGGCTACTGGTTGATTTTGCTTATTATAGCAACACGTAATAACAACAGTGTACTTCTAAAGTCCATTTGGGCACCTTGCACTGGATGATGATATTTAAAAACACATTTTGGAATTTTCCAGGATGCCTGGATTTGGCCACAGAAAATCATCCTAAATTAAGATCCCTTTGTTCATTTTTATATGTATTATAGATGTATGGAGAGACTTAGTTCTACAAAAATAGAATCTATCTATCTATTCTAAATATATTTCAAGGAAAAAAAAGGAAAAAATCTGTGTTAGACAGCGAGTCTTTTGGGAGAAATGTAGTTTCACTTACACTGAATAGTGGAGTTGGTGATCTATTATTGATCATGACACAGAGAACAGAAGTATAACACAGTAGTTCTGCTACAGACTGCTCATAGACTTACTGGCTTAAAGGTGAAGTATTAAAAAAAAGCCTGTTAACATACAGTCCTGAAAAGAATTAAATAATCTGATACAAATTCTGAGCTGGAGGAAACAGGCAATGCCTCCCACAGACTTCAAAGTCTGCTTTGCCTTCCTGCATTAGACGTACTTTTTTATCTCTCTGATATGTATTTAATCCTGTCTCATCTCCTCCCTAGTTTCAGCTGAGATCCAACAACAGAAAATGAGCATATTAAATACACGTCAGTTATCTTGAGTATCCCTGAGATACGTTTGGGGTAGACCAGTAGACAAGTCCTCTTTGAAGATGAGAAACTGAGAAGGCTAACAAAGTATTTCTCTGTCAATCAGCCCCTTCCTCTCCCTTCTTCTTATTAATAGCCAGCCATGGATACTCTGTTGAAGTATTTCTAGTATTTAGGGCAAAAGAATCTGTGACAAAAGATACGTATGTGTGCACATACGTGGTTATAAATGCTTAATAGGATTTTGAGATTTTCCTTTGGGGAACAGAAGTAAGAAATAGCAAAAAATTGCAAAGATCAGCTTGCAGAAATGGGCCTGATGAATGGAAGTGGAACTATTAAAATAGACATGGCTGCCATTTTCTGTTTTGTTGGTATTGGGGTTTTTGTTGCTTTCTCCTCAGCAACTCTAACCAGGGGGGCTCTAAGGAGACATAGGACTCACAGTCTCCAGATGTACTCTTGCCTACAGCACGTTATGCAGGTGGAACTAAAACCACCAGGGCAACCCACAGATACAAACAGCCTGTCTCCTCAGAAGCAGAACCTTAACATTTGTGTTGCCTTGTGATTTCCTTGAAGACCGTGTTCCTTGAAGAATGTTTTCCCCTATGGGTCTAAAATAGCAGAGCCTTTCAAGGAACAAACAAGACTAAGTTGAGTAATGTCTGGGGTAAAAATATGACAGCTTGAGTCATGATCCTAGTTCATGTAAAGCTCCTAGTAAAACCCTGTGAAGTATTACCCCAAACGTCAAGTGCCTTGTTGTACTGTTTTCACATTCAGTTGTTAAAGCTATGGACCTAAGTAGTCCTCTTCATTCCTAAATTTATTGGCTGCTGGATTTAAATTTGATCCTGTGTCTCATTAGCTTCAAGCTAATGAGCATAATTGAAGGTCTTGGGAAACTTATTTACCTTGCATTACTGGTAATTGCTGATAACTCCCTTGAAAAGAGACATCTGTTCCATATGCCCAGTGGGAATCAGAAAGAAACATACTTTATATGTAGGTAAATCACAGTATATTAATAGATCTTGAGAAAGAACTGGCTGTTGAGGAGTGGAGTGGAAGGAAAGAGTAGGCTGGTGAGATACAATGAGAGCTTAACTGAGAAAACTTGGAAGTCAATGCTAATTGTTGCTTTATGTGCTCAGTGCTGCACACAGTGCTCCCCTTAAAGATGTAGTGTATGCATGGCTGGGCAGTTCTGAAATGGAGGAGATTCTGACCATAGCCTCTGGCAAGTGCCTTGTAACCTACATTGTGCAAGCAAACCACTGGTCTTGCAGGACAACTGGGTTGAGGATGGGATTATACCTGGGAAGTAGGGCAAGGTAGGAAGGTGGCTACTTGCACTGTCGTTTTCCTTCTGGTATAAACTGGTATATGCAGATCCCCTGGGTCTGGTTCTCTCTAAAGGTTGTACACATACAACATGTAGCATACAGCTTTTTGAGAGGAACAGAGAAGAGGATATAAATCCATGCCAGGATGATCGAACTATCCAGCTCTTCCCAGCAGGCTCAGACCTTTCCCCTCTCCAATGCAAAAGGTCTTTTAGTGCCATTTGACACCTGGGGAAAAAGAAATGTCCCATATCCCAGGTTTCTGTGAAGACCAGAGACTACTCCACAGTTATTGCTCAACCACCAATCTGCAGAAACTACTCTTGCTACCAATTCTGGTCCAGGAGTCCTTGAATTTGCCCACGTGAGCCCACCACGACCACTTCACAACATTATCACACACCTTCCTTCATGAGAAATATCCCCTTTTCCGCCCAGAATTAGAAAGGTTTCCTCTGTTAAACTTTGACAAACAGGTTGTGGAAATTTTCCCATTCAAGATTTAGCACTTAGTGCAGCAAATGCAATTCTCATTCCTGTTTTTATCATGTTGTTTTGATTGGATTTTTGATTTTCTTCAATACGTATTTCCAGGCCCTTCAAACTCAAAATTGTCTATAAGGGCGTCTGCCACCCAGAATGATAGGAACAGATGATGAGTTTATCAACAACTGTCTGGAGCCATCTACCATGGGAAGGGAAACATGCTTCAGTATGAGAAAAAACAACAACCAGCTTTTAGTGTCTTGCTCTGTGGCAATGAATCCTTTTATACTCTGAAATACATATATATATGAAGGTTTAATATTCTCCATCTGTTAACACTGCAGAGGTGCAGCAGAAGGCCTCTATACTTCATACTAAAATAGAAAAAAATCCGTCTTCTTGTAAGCTTTTCAAAATACCCAAATACCAAAAAAAACCCCCCACCAAACAAAAAAACGCCAGAAATACACAGAAATAATAATAATAATAAAATTCTCAGCACCTAAAAAACCCCACATCACCCAAAGAGGATCCTGTGACTAAGTGTGTGTTATACTCATGAAAGCCAAAGGCAAAGGACTATTAGTGTTCACTTGAGATCACTTAGAGAAGCCCATGGGGAAATGCTCTAGTATTACTGCCAAAGTAAGAGACAAAGAACTATGTCTCTGAATACCTTGAAGGGTTGAAAAAATGTTTAATAAATGAGTTCTTTCCAGAGGTCAAATATTAACGATTTGTGTGTGTGCTTTCTGTTGAAATTTCATTTTCTCTGCTTCAGTGTGGACAGGGAAAAATATCAGGAGGCGAAACTTTGATTAAAATAAACGAATCAACACAGAGCTGCGTGCCTGGGTAAAGCTAATGCATGAGATTATAAAGTGAGACAGCTGCAATATTAATAAGGTGAAGAGGAGGAAAAAAAGTGATAGCAACTTCACAGACTGATCTTATTTGGCTTGATTGTTTCTGCATTATCTCTAGCAAAGAAGCCAGGAGAACTGGAAAAGGGATGATCTGTACTGTTTTGGATGCTCTTATTTTCTGTTTCTCTGGCATGATTCAGCAGAGATGCAGTGGGGAAAAAAAATGAATCAAAGAGCTAATCCTAGAGAGACAAGAATGTAAGAAGAGACGGTAAAAGTGAGGTCAAGGAGAAAGAGAGCAAGGCAGGAGGCTGGAGATATTCTGGATGACAGGCAGGTAGTAGGAAAGGAGAGAGAGATGCTGTTCTTCATAGAATGGTTTGAGTTGGACAGCACCTTTGAGTTTCAACCCCTCTGCCATGGGCAGGGGACAACTTCCACTGGATCAGGTTGCTCAAAGCCTCAGCCAACCTGATATTGAACACCTCCAGGGATGGGGCATCCACGACTTCTCTGGGCAACCTGTGCCAGTGCCTCACCACCCTCACAGGAAAAAAATTTCTTCCTAGTATCTAAATTAAATCTCCCCTGTTTCAGCTTAAAACCACCACCCTTCATCCTATCCCTGCACTCCCTGACAAAGAGCCCCTCCCCAGCTTTCCTGTAGGCCTCCTTCAAGTACTAGAAGGCTTCTGAGCCTTCTCTTCTCTAGGCTGAACAACACCAACTCTCTCATCCTGTCCTTGTATGGAAAGTACTCCAGCCCTCTGATCATCTATGTGGCCCTCCTCTGGACTCACTCTAACATGTCTGTGTCCTTCCTGTGCTGAGTACTCCAGAACTTTGAGTTCTGACTTTGCAGAGCTCATCTCTGACTTTGACTGACTTTGCAGAGCTCATCTCAAGGGATCCTTCCTCTTTGTGGTGCAAGTTATGTCTGCGCTAAGTTGGGACTGCAAGATTTGTGGTCGCAGAGAGCTGACTGGCGAGGTCTCCCTATACACTTGATGCTGCTTGGCAATTTGTAATAATGAGATTCATCAGCACTATATGCTCCACTGGAAATACTTCCAAAGGTTTAATCGGAGCTGCACAAATGACTATTTACTTAGGTAGCACTTCATTAGCTGCTCCTGCCCTGCTGTGTAATATGTTATAATTTACTAGCTGGTGTGGACAGCATGATATCCAAACTGTCTGTCTTGTTCACTGTACCACACTGCTGGTGATCAGCTAAAGGGGATTCTGTTCCAAAGTTGAAAAGATACACCTGGCCAAAAGAAATCCTAAAAGATTGCAACATTTTAATTCCCAGACACAAAATTGCTGGCCTATATATTAATAGAAGAGAGCTCTATGAGCCAGGGAGCAAATTAAACTTGTTATGCATGGCATGACATTTTTCACAATGCCTTATGAATTAGCAGAATTCACACAAAACAACTGCCCTTTGCTGTCCCACTCCCTTCATCCCTTTTGTTTTTGTTCATTTTCTTCATATAATTTCCTCTTGACAGCACCAAGATCTCATATGCTGAGAGCAAGGAGAAATAACAGGTCAGGCAAGATGCTCTTTAGTTTGTAAGAACATAAGACACACATCTTGGACCTGTGCCATTAGGGGGACCTGAGACCCAGATGTGTTCGATGGCAGAGAGCACAACAACCCCTTGTTTCTCTAAGCTCTTCTACACTCAGTAGCTCAGCTTTGAAAGATGCCATTCTCAGGCATTGCAGCTGCAACCACGCTGCAATCACGCTACAATAAACATCAAGCTGCTTTATACCAACATGTTAACACCGAATGTCAAGCCATATATGTTTTACTTCTCTACTGAAGTGCAGCTGTCACTGGGGGAAGGACGTGTGCGTGTGAAGTTAACATTGCGTCGCCCCAGCCTGAGAAGCACGGCACATTTCTTGTCATTTAAATTGCAAGTCAAAGGATGGGACAGTGGGGTCTCTACATGAAGATCTGGGCCAAGACAAGTAGAAACTTCAAATCTTGCAAATTGCTTTCTGTGGGATTTCTAATGCCTAATAGCATAACGATTTCTGAAACTACAGAAATATGAAGACACAATCACAGCCTTTAGTACGAATCAAAAGTATGAAATACATGTGAAAATTTTCAGCTAATGACGATGCACACAGTGGTCTTCCTTCCCTTCAATCCACAGGGAGACTCATCCTGTAGCAGCAGGGGTCTGGTGGACAAACAAGTATTAGACCTGCAGTCCTCGTGGGCTGCCTTATCAGCAGGGCCCATGGGTAGGGCCTATTTGCTCCAGCAACTCATAGAGCCATTAACCTTTACACGAGGGCAGGGTCAGGGAGGGCTATGAAATCCTGATGTGTATTGAGTGATTTTTCCCGTAGCACCAACTAATCACCCCAGCTTTAGACAGAACTACTCAAGCATAGGAATCAAACATTTCCTGAGGCTCTTTCATCCCCAAAGCAATTTTGATTTACACTCATTAGCTGGAGGATAGGAGACCACCGGACAGCTAAAACCTGTCAAAAAAGTCTTTAGGCTGCTTTTCTAAGACCTGTCTTCCTGTACTATTTACACAGTACCTTTTGCACTCCCTCTGAAAGCAGCAGAGACTCTGGCAGCCCTTAAAGAATCATTGAATGGTTTGGTTTGGAAGAAAACTTAAAGATCATCTAGTTCCAATCCCCCTGCCATGGGCAGGAACACCTTCCACTGGATCAGGCTGGATCAGCCAACCCGGCTTTGAACACTTCCAGGGATGGGGCATCCATGACTCCTCTGGACAACCTGTGCCTGTGTCTTATCACCCTTACTGTAAAAAAATTCTTCCTAATACGTAATTTAATCTCCCCTCTTTCAGCTTAAAACTGTTACCTGTCATCCTATCACTGCAGTCTCTGCTAAAGAGCCCCTCTGCAGCTTTCCTGTAGGCTCTCTTCAAATACTGGAAGGCTGCTATAAGGTAAGCCCTGAGCCTTCTCTTCTCTTGGGTAAACAAGCCCAGCTATCTCAGTCTTTTTTCCTAGGAGAGCCTGTACTCGTATGGAAGGTGCTCCAGTCCTCTGATATTCTTCGTGGCCCTCCTCTGGACTCGCTCTAACATATTCATGTCCTACCTGTGCTGAGGACTTCGAGGCTGACACAGGGCCTCAGATGAGGTCTCACAAGAGCAGAGTAAAGGGGGCAGAATCACCTCCTCCGACCTGCTGGTCACACTTCTGATGCAGCCCAGGATACAGTTGGATTTCTGGGCTGCAAGCACACTTTGCCAGATCACGTTGAGCTTCTCATGCACCAACACCCCCAAGTCCTTCTCTTCAGGGCTGCTCTCACAACTAAGTCATGGAAACCTAAACACTACTTGAAAGACTCAGGGAACTGTGAAGATCTGGAGTGGTAGATTCAAAACCCCAAATCAGGAAAATGGCCAATCACCTTTAGAAGCTGTAGGAAGTTTATTCTCATTAGTATCTTCTAAATTTATACCATGTGTCTTCAAATTTCTTTCAAGTTGAGCACCATGGAGGACAATGCTTTCAAGCAGAAGTAATTAAAACATAATGCAAAATTATTTTCCAAGAAAAAAAGTAGACATGGTAATAAAAAGTAATGCAACCAGGCCTGAGTTGAACACTATCAGGGAAAGCTGTCAGGGCTATTTTCCATGTTCTTGATGTAAAATTCCAGAAAATCCTAAATGGCCACTGCATCATGCCATAAGGTTATGCCAGCAACCTAGAATCTCCCCTCATACAATATATTCACATGCTCTCAGTGCAGGCTACTGACTTAAGCAATACTGTACCACACCAGAGAGAAATCTGGGATGCAGCACAGATGACACATGGTGCACGCTAAATACCCATAACCAAACACTGGGATTTCTCTCTACCTTTGGCCAGACCAGCACAATCCTAGACTTGACTGGGAAAAACAGTGATCACTACTTTCAACCCAGAGAATCGCTGAAGCTGCCACAAATCATCTAGCATCTCTCACTGGATTCTCAGGGATCTTTATAGCTCATGGCTGCCTCAAAACTGCAAAATATCAAAGGATTTAGCAATATAATGAAGCAGAGCATCCCACCCCTTGAAAGTCTTCCTACATCTGGTCATCTCCTTCTCCCGCCCGCCACATTCCTCATCTTACAAACATATTTCCCAAGATTTCTCATTCAGTCAAAGCACTGCTACATGCACAGTCTTTTATGCAAATTATTTTGTTTATTTTTATGATGTATGAAGTCTTTACTTTGAACATCCTTTATGATGCTATAAATGTAAGAATAGATCTTGAATTAGCCCTTCTCATTGTCAGAGCAGCACTAAAACCAGCTGAGGGATTCAGAGGCTTAAATGTGTAAGCATTTGGGTATAAAACAACTTCTCTATCTTGTAAAAATTATACGGGTCTGAGCTGAGGTATTTATGAATTAAAACAGGATCTCTAATAAGTTAGAAAAATTGCATGGTTTTCAGAGCTAAATAAAGATTAAGAAAAGAAATCAGTGAGTGAAGTAACCTGTGGCTTAACAACCTCTTTCTTTCTAGTATTCCATTTCTTAGATTAACTGGGAACTTCCAACGGCAGCTAAAGATGGCAATTGCCTATTTCAGCAGGAACAGGATAAACTGGCTGATGTTGAACCATTTTTGTTCTGCTCTATACACTCCATTTGCTGTATTTTCACATGCTGATCTTGTACCCGATAGCCCACACTACTCTATAAATAAAGTTACTTGACAAATACATCATCAGATAGCCTCCACTTTTACATAATGGGGACAAAAGGAGGTGCAAAGGTGGGGAGGAATCAGAAAAAGGGAACAACTGGAATAACAGGAGAAGATGAGAGGAGATCAGAGGCCAAGGACTAAAGGGGAAGGGGGACCTCTGGAGTGAACACATGCTTTGCCTCTAATTGTGTGGAACTCAGATTGCTACTAAAATGCATTATTTTCCCCCACTTAATCTGACTGTCCTCTTCATGGAAATATTGCAATTAAACCCCAGTCTTATCCTTTAGATGATATAAATTCCTGCAATTGGGACACTGGAGTACAAAGACAGAGGCACTCTAGAGAAAACTTCCAAGTCACAGTATCAGATCAGCCACATTTTCTTTCCAGCAGATATTATAGACTTAACAAGTGCTTTTAGTTGAATGGAGTAAAAGGTAAAGGACGTGCTAGCAGTTGCACAGTGGCATTTTTCCATGGTTAAAAAAAATCTCTAAAATTATAGATTCAGATAATTATTTCCTTTAACTCTACTGACGTTGAATGTGGAAATGTAAAGATTATTTCATTCAAAATTTCCTCACCATTCATGGACCCATAAGAGTACAGTTGATGGATATTTTTATAATATGAACATTCTTAAATACACTAGAAACAAGAAACTTAATTGCTCTAACTGTCTTGAGTTAGTACAAGTCTGCTATATTTTTTTATCATCACTGGTGTTTTTCATGAACACAATCTAAAAAAATAGCCTAACATATGTAGCAAGGAATAGGAAAGATGAAGGCAATCTTTTTATATAAACTTTATTCTTAAACTGTTTGAAGTAGCCAGGAAAGCTCTGTGAAGACAGAATTGATTTGCTCTGCTTAGGCTTTAATTGTACATACCAGCTGGGATAAAACTGATGCTAGAACTGGAAAACTGCTTGCTATGGGAACAGGTTTAACACACAGTAAGACGGAGAGTAAAGAGCAGGTTTGACAAGGGAAATGACTTTAAGAACTGTGTGAAAATGTCCGTATCGACACAGTGCCACAGTGTCTCCTTACGTCACTTTCAAGGAATAAATTTAAACCAAATCTCCTCTGAGGAGACTTGATTTCCCTGCCAGATGAGCACTTGGCAGAAATTTGCCTTTACATGTTGATAAAGTCAACCTGAGTACAGTACTGTAGGCTCCAAGTTTCTTTAAAAAACAAAAAAGCCCCCACAAAAAAGAGCAAGGCTTATGCATGTGGTAATTCTAGACCTTTCTGCCCAAGTGTGTCCATATTTTCATCTCTGATTCCACTGGACCACAGCATTACAATTTCCTGGAATCCTCAGTTTTCTCTGAAGGAACCCAAGCTATGCTGCCTTTTGCCTTGCTCAGCAGAACTCAACATGCCCATGCTGATCTTCCCAAATAACATTCTTTTCCCATTCGTTGTCATCAGAAATCGTGTAACCAGTTCCTACCTTTTAGTTCCCTAATCCAGGAGAAGAAATTAACATATCTTTGGTCAAAGAACAGTCAATTCTGAGGCCGGCCCTGGAGAAGGTCCCCTTGGTAATGTCCTGTTCGTGTTCACACCGCTGGCTCCCAGGCTGTGTGCTCACATGTTCACATCACATCTACACTTTACACCCCATAGCACCCTATCACACAGGACAGAAATCCCATGGCACTGATCAGTGAATTGAAAAGATCAAAGATCTGCTGGGAAGAGTCTTGTGCAGTAAGACCCTAGAGGGAAGAGGGCCTCATGAAATCTGTTTCATATTCAAACAACACCTCCTCCAATCTCAAGTGAGATTCCATCCCAGGAAATAAGAAGTTAGGTTAGGAAATGCTGTTTCGTTGATGGAGAATAAACACATAGTGAGGCAAAGTATCCTATTTAATATTCTTCTGTGCCAGTAAGTGACCTGAGCTCAGATCCAGCTTATTTCGGTACCAATGAGGAACCTTTCTTCCCTAGACCTTCAACTCCTCTATAATGAAAAACAAGCCAAACAAAACCAAAACAAAAGTATTCAGCCTAAAATTTCTGTACAGCTAGACAGCTGTTCTACCAAAGTTGTCATGGAAAATGAGTGAAGAGTTTCTCCTGCTGAACTACATCTCTGAGCCTGTAGAACAGCTGCCTGCAGTAACCCTTTTGATACTCAAATTCTTCCACCCAGAGTCCAAATATGGACATTTCCATGAATATATCTGCTACACCCAAAATGGCATTTGCAAAAGAAAAGAAAATTATATTTGTATAGAAAGCATGGAACTGAGAGTAATGCTGAAAGTAGCTCAGTGCCATTATAGCCTTTAACAAGACGCCCTCACTTTGAATATTGTGTTTGAGTTTGGTTGTTTCGCGTCAAAAATGAAATGAAATGAAGGGCATTGAAATAAAATACAGTAGGTAGAAGGGGAGGAGGAGGCAGGAATAGGCAAAGAAAATGATTAGAAGCCTGGGAGCACTTGCAAACAAAGTAAAAGAGAAGAACGAGTTATTTCATCTTGAGCAAGAGTACAACAGAATCGTGATGGGGATAGGGAAAGTCAGTCAAGTGAGAGAGAGAGAGGGGAAGAACCGGGGGATGGGAAGCTGGGAGAGTTGAGAGAGCACAGCACTGTGAGAGGAGGAAATGGGACAGAAAAGGAGAGTTGAGCATTCTGTGCCATAGACTACTGAGTAGATTCCCTAAATTACATCTTATGCTTTTGTTTTGTGAGGGTTTGATAACTTCTTGTCTCTCTGCATCTTAAGTAAGCAGATGAGACGGAAGGTGTTTTACAAGTGTGAACTCTTCTTGTAAGAAAAGCCAAATGAAATTAATGAAATGAAATTAATGTTAAGAGAAGCATCTGTCTCATGCTCATGTACATGGGAACATTGATCACATATATCAATGGATGAAATAAAGTTTTATTACAAATAATCATACAGCATAATGAGACACACAATTAACCTGAAGACTTCTGGCTACTAGGTCTCTCAGATTTCCTACTAGGCTTTTGTAAGTACCAGAAAAAAAAGCTGTCTTCCTAGGCTATCCAACAAAGTTTTATCTTTTGCTGGTTAAGCCTGTTAAAATATTTCAAGAGTTTAAGGAAAGGCCTCACACAGTACAGATCATCACATCACAGAACAACCCTTAAAGCCTTTAATGTCTTCAGCCAAGATCTACAGCAAGCTGCTGGGTATAGAGGGCTAGGAAAAGCCAATGCATCACAGAGGAGCTTGGGGAGATTGAAGTGGTTTCTAGGCATTGCAGAAGACCATCTGATCAGAAGTGAATGCTTTGTCCTTAATGCACGTAGAATAATAAAGCCTTGGGGGTAGGTGCATATATGTGATGTGGAAAAGCACAACCAAATCCTTGTGGCAGACTCCTTTTTAATCTGTCACCTCTGCTAAACAACATGCTCTGATTGTATGGGTCACGCTGTGGACATGGCTAATATTCACGCTTGTTTCTGTTACATGACCTCTGGAGTTCACCTGCACAATTGACTTATAAACCTGAACCTGTGAAAATGTCATAATCAAAATACATTTTTTTCAGTTCTGAAAGTAAAGTTATGCACAAGTTAGAGTCCTTCAAATATCTGAAGATGTGCTTTGACATATTTGATTTTTGCTGTATGTTATATTGTCAGATGTCATCAGTACAGCTGGTTTTATCCTACAGTGCTAATTGTGCTTGTTGGTGGCAGTTCAGGCTTTTCATGTCATGATCACCCCTTGGGGAGATGTTAGACTTACATCTCCCTTTCTTTCCCCTTTCCCAAATTGGGCTCAGTGGCAAGAAAGCTGGAGCTGGGAGAACACACTGGGAGTTTAATAAACTTTTCTGACACAAGACTATCTTATGGTTATACTTTCACTGCTAAAACATGTCTACTCTGGGATTTTGACTACATGGTACAAGATTTCTACCCTGTCCTGGACTGGCTTCTCCAAAATGGATCAGCAGGGTCCATGGGTCATAGCATGTGGCTCTGAACATACGAAGCTGCTTCTGTAGCTCTCTAAAATATAATTATCAAGGTTTATGTGTTTTGCTGCAGCCTGAAACACATGACAACTTTACTGTTGCCCACCAGAATGGGGGATTATGGCATGATTGTTTGAGGATGGATAACAACCTTGACACTGGAGGATGACAGCGCAAGTTTAGTGGAGTGCTGGAGGGCTCTGGATGGTGCAAAGAGCTATACCTGGTGCGTTTCCATTCAGAAGTGATTCATCCCACAAACATCCAGGGTTTATTTTGGAGTGGACTAGTTGGTTCACTCAAAAAATAGGGTGGAGGGCAGAGAATTAATATTTATGCAATGTGGGTGATCAGGGACTGAGATGTGGGAGTTACTTGACAATGTAGATGCATCTTCTGCAGTTGTCTTTCTTTATTCCTCCATCCTTTATCTCATACAGTTATTTACAATGCAAGCTTTCTGAGGCAGGAACAAATTCTCCCTATGGATTTGGATAATGCCTAATATGTGAGGTCTATGTTCTCAGCTAAAAGTTACTGTCATATCAATATCAACACACCAGCTTATATATGGAAGAATCTCACAGAGCATTATAATTTTAAGTGATTTACATAGGCTGGGATTGTTCTGTCTACTCCTGAAATGCCGCAGTCTCTGGAGGAGAAAGTACTGGCCTATAAAGAGTATACAGACACTGCATGAGGGAATTGGAATTGAGTAGCGATCTCTCTCTCTCTTAGAAACTTGTTCCTCAACTGCCTGCACTTAAAGGAATTTAAAATGCAGATCATAAAATAGATGCTAAGTAAGAAAACCAGCAGTCTGCAGAATAGGTTGCACACTCCACAAAAAGCTATTGAGGGAGAAATATTGTCATAAATTGTGTTAAGTACAATGTGTTGAGTCAGAAGCACAGTTTTGATGAAAATTACAATAGCGGTTTGAAGGCAAGTCATTTTGTGTCTCGTACAACACCAAGCAGTTTATACAAGGCCTACCTGATGGACTCAGCAGCAACAATTACTGTTTTTTTTTTTTCCTCTCCCACAACCATTCTCCAGGAGATTCAACCCTGCTAGAAGAAATTTGGCCCAGTTTGAACGAAGTGGATGTTGAAATCATTGACACTTATAACAAAGAATCTTTGGGTCACTCTTTACCCTCATTCCTCCCAGTTTCCTCATGTTTGGACCCAAAATGTCTTGGTCCTTACCCTATCTCCCTGTGTTCCCCTTATGGCAGCCTACTTCATGGCTGCCTGGTTTTAGTTTACCAGCAACAGAACATCTGGCAGGAGTGCCAGCATCCATCCCTCTCCATGAATACAGTTGATGACATAAATGTCCATGAGCTGGTTGGTTTTAAACCTTTCTGAGCTGGACTGTTCTCCAACGACATCAAAGCAGGACTTCCATGGCTTTCAAGAGAGGCAAGGTTTTGCACATATAAGTGAAAATAAATGAATAAAACAGCTGGCTTAAACTGGCCTGAAAATATACCAGCTCAGCCTCAAACTGGATTTGCTTCCCTGTGCTGTATTGTTGATAAGGGAAAAATATTTAGAGCAATTTGCTGTTAAAAGGTAGGGAGCTTAGCAAGCTCAGAGCTTCTCAAATACAGAGAGAATTGATTTTTCCCAAAAATAGCTGATGGAGAATTTCTCTGCCATTTATACAGCTCTTGTGGCGGATGACTGCCTCTAGCTTGACGTAGGAAATCTGCTAAGGAAAGAACAAATAGAGGTGTGACAAAATATGGCTCAGATGTGTTGTTTCTGTGGAGTCAGCATCTCACTACAGGTGAGCAGTGATCACAACTTTAGGCTTCATCCCCATGTTTCAGTTCTCCTATTGTCCATACTGCTGGGTTCACTCCCAGACTAGAAGCAACTAATCCCTTCCCGCAGAGATACTGGTGAGCTTCAAAGGGATCATTTGAGCTTGTCTGCTCTGTGTAGAGAGTAGGGATGTGGATCACAGTGGGCGATGCTTCCTAAGGGAGAACATAGAAAAGGTTCTTTTGGAGGTTTTGATATCAAAGCAAGGTCACGTTGACTCAGGAGCTTCTAGCAGATCTCGAATGTCACCTTCCTTCAATACTGAGAGCATTGTGGGTTCAGCATATTTTCTTTGGAAGGCAAAAACAAAAAATGAACTTAACCCAAATGCTACTGGATTTTCCTGGTGATTCTGATTCAAGAATAATCAGTGATTGATTTTTCTTCATGAGGACAAAACTGGTGTTGATAGCAAGTTTTTTTGCCCTTTGGTGAGTGGAAGCTTTTACCCTGAAGTACTGCCCAAGCACAGTTTGCATTGGACCATAATCCTTATTCAGGTCTTCTTGTTTTTCCTTAAACTGGCAGATCAATACAGAGAACTCAGAAGCTGGTAAAAAACCCAAGCAGGTTTATGAATCATAATGCATAAGACGTGTTTGCCCCCTGAGCAGCAGACAGTGTGGATATAATTGGCAGATCTTTTTCTTCTTCATGCACTCTAACTTTGCCAACAGCAAGCTGACAGGGAAGCTGAAAGAACAGAGACAATTTCTCAGGTTTCAGAGGAAAGGATGGCCTGCAGCTTAGCCCTAGTTTACAGACAGCACGTAAGTGTAATGTTAGTCACATTAGGAAGGCCAGATTAGTCCAGAATATCACCTTCCTTGGGCTACTGGAATGAATGAAACATGAATAACACCTTCTCTTTGAACCACAGGTGCACAAAATTTGGGACCCACAGGAGAATGAGCAACAGCCCTCCTATGGAAGGGATGATGTCACCTGCTGCTGAGCAGTCCTTGGCAAAAGGGAATGCATGAAATGAGGATGTCACACAGGACCAGTATGAGCTAGCCCAGATGATTTAGGGATTAGCTCTGCAGCTTTCATGTTGCAATTCCACAGCACAGGAACCAACACTGTTACAATGGACAATACAAGAAGACAGCAATGGAAAACTTCTGCATCATCACATTCTTTTATCACCTGTACCAATTCCTAAATTCTTCTCACATACTCTATAAGCAAGCAGGAAGGAGTCAGATCCTGCCTGACATGCTGCTGTAGGGTTAAGCTTGTGAAACCAGTCATGTAGCTTGCTCATTTTTCTGCAGATTAATGATATTTTCAACAGAGAAACTGGACTGCTTTGCAGTGGTGTCAGGAGAAGATATTCAAATGAACTCTTCAAAAGTCACTACTGTTAATGGAGGCCTGAAAGGAACAGTAGCACTGTCAGAAAGCAGAATTGTGAAGTCTCAAAAGTGATCTATGGCTTGGGAGCCTTTACTACGGTGTTTTTCTCACCAAAAATTCTGCACCTCTAATACTGTGTTCAGTTTTGGGTCCTTGACTACAAGAAAGACATTGAGGGGCTGGAGCGCGTCCAGAGAAAGGCAACAAAGCTGGTGAAGGGTCTGGAGAACAAATCCTTTGAGAAGCAATTGAGGGAACTGGGGTTGTTCAATCCAGATAAGGAGGCTCAGGGGAGACCTTATCTCTCTACAACTACCTGAAAGGGGAATGTAGCGAGATGGGTGTTGGTCTCTTCTTCTGAGTTAACAATGATAGGATGAGATAGAATAGCCTCAAATAGAACTACGATAGATTTACACTGTATATTAAGAAAAAATTCTTCATGGAAAGGGCCACAAAGCATTGGAACAGGCTACCCAGAGACGTGGCTGATTCACTAGCCCTGAACTTGTAGACGTGATGCTTAGGGACATGGTTTAGTAGTGGACTTGGCAATGTTAGGTTAACAGTTTGACTTGATGATCTTAAGGGTTTTTTCAGTCTAAATGATTCTATGACTCTACGTAAAACAAGTTCAAATCCCATGAGAGATGTTTTGAAGATGGTGTGTTTCATTTTCTGTGTGCACATATACTACCTATGGCTGGTGTAGACTACCAGAATGAAGCTGAGAAAGGATATGACTGATCTCTATAAATAAAGTGGGGGAGTAAATGGCAGGGAGGGAGACAAGCCAGTTAAACTAACTGAAAAAGTTGTCACAAGGACAAATGCTTATAAACTGGCCATAAAGATGTACAGACTGGAATTGAGAAGAAGGCTGTCAACATAAGAGTTCTGAAGCTCTGGAACAACCAGAGTGGGATGTGGTGTGGGAAGGAACAAACTGATGGGTGTGAAGATAGAAACTGATGCATTTATGTTCCTAACTAATGAATAAATAATGATGGCTGCATGGACTAAGTATCAACCAGCTCTCCTATCCTTGCTAGCACGCAAACTTCAGGGACATAAACATAGTTACATTTTATAAACTAGCTTGTTTTCAACAGTTTTTCTCTTCCAGAGAATCAATAAATAAGTACCTGCATAAATAATTAATAAGAGGTGGAGAAAAACGATAAAAATGAAAGTATCTAGAAAAATTAGAGAATGATCCATCCTCTAACCCCAGATGAAGCAGGAATTCAAATACAAAGAAAGGCCACCATGACCAAGGACAGGAAGTCCCTGAAGACCTGGCTGTGAATGTTTCACCTTTCCTTACAACTGGAAACTAAGTACATCTAACAAACTGCGTAGCGTACACACACACGTGAAAAACATATGAGAAATATTTAGTTCAGTTGGGAAAACAGTAAGAAATTGAGATTTCTTTTCCTGTATTTTTTTCCTCAGAATGAAGTCCTTAGAAACAATCCAGGCAAATTCCAAGAAAGGGAATGTTCTTAGAAGACAACTGACCCACTCATCTTTATTTTAGATAGATCTGGAAGACCTAGGAAAGTTAAGAGACTAAAAAAGTAAAAGCAAACAACACAATCTCATTTTAGTCTGTAAATGTTGTAATGAGATAAATACTCAAATATTGATCTCCTTTAGAAAAAAAACCTAGTGGGAGGAAAAGAAAAACAAGTATTATTTTAAAGCTGAAGGAAAAGCTTTAAGGAGACAGACTTAAAAAGATAAATTGATTTCTTAGGATAGATTTCTGTTTCAGACAAAAGCAGAACATGTTGAGGTACACACCTCAGAGTATGACAGAATACTGTGCCACACTAGGATTTAGTGTCTCCAGATCGGCATTCAGGCTCCACTCTCTCATTTCTATGTACTTGAAATGCTCAGTTTGATGAGTACTGTGAGGTACTTCTTTGCTTTAAATAGCAATGACCTGACCCTCCTTGCAGCAGCACCTTAATGCTGGTTGTATCTTGAACATTTTCGATATCCTTTATAAAGACATTGACGCCAAAAATTTGCTATGATATTTACACTTCAGTGCATAAACAAAGCAAGACTTTTGAGTTGTCTGAAATACAGAGAACTGACCAACATTACTGTGGATGAAACCGGCTTTTCGCTTCCTCTCGTAATGTAAGTGAAGAGTATCTTCTTATGAGATCTTCCAGTGGAAGCTGTTACATTTTCGTTCTAAGATTTTCTTCTTCTGGTGGCAAGAACAAAGCAAAGTCCCTGGAAAGGGGGAGGAAAACTTGTCAGTGTTTCTTTCTACAGCAAGTGCAGTAGTACAGCCTTAGATGTCCAGTAACAGAGGAGAAGTGGGAAGAAAATGATCATCAAGTGCCTACCCAAACATGGAGCAGTAGAAGTCAGGGCTTCCAGAACCCCTCTCTGGCTTTCTACTGATTCATCCTGTGGCTGATACAACATCTGGGGCAAAATTGGTGTCTAAAGGCAAAAAAAAGTCTTCCTTCAAAGTTCCTTCCTCCTTGAGACCAGAAGATAAATACTCTTCATTCTTCACCTTTTACATCTTTGTTCCAATGCTAAAATTATTGCTGATTTGTAGAGGATATTCGTTTCACTGTCGTAAGACATTGTACACAAGACAATAGTGAAAAAAATAAGAAAAAAGGAATTGGAAGCTGTAAGAAACTCTCTCACATTTATTGTCATTTCATGGGGTACTAACCAAAGAAGAGACTTCACAAAGCTATTAATTTGTTCAATTATGGTTGATAGATGTTAGCTCTTCCATTTTTAAGAATTCATCTCTTGCTTTAAAGCTTGTCAACGAGTCCCCGAGTGACAGTACAACCTTCACCAGTGACAGATCTCAAGGCTTCATTACAGAAGATTTTTATATTGTTCACTGATTTGTGCATGTTGGTAGGTGCAATACGCTCGCAAATCTACGCGCACAGAGAGGAGAAAGAAAGACAATGAGACAGGCTGGTTTCTTAGCATTTTCTCCAGTGGTATAAAACAAATGTCTTGTTCAATCTTCATAAAAAAAGAGGTTTGATAACAGTTTGTTTTCAGTGACTCAGACCAACAAGATTTAAAATGTTAGCTATTGTACTGCATAAAAATTGTCTACCTACTCCAATACTTTATGCAGACCCTTTTATACCAATCAGACCCATGAAATGTTCTACAGGTACATAATATGTTTTTTTCTAAATAATAACACTGCAAAGGAGAAATTAACAAGCAGAATCTAGGGAGAGATGAGCTGCTTTCACCTAATATTTGATATATTCAGAACAAATGGGCCCCAGGGACAAAGTCAGAGCTGTAGGGAAGACTAACCGACAGCAGAAATAATCCAGGAAATGCCTGCTAATAATGAAAGAGAGAGCAAAATTGCAGCAAAGGCTGGTTTCCCTTTATGGTGGGTTTTATAACCCAGAAGGGTAATTTTAAACTGGATGTTCTAAAGAATAAGGGAGTTAAGAGGAAATATTTAAGGCTGAAAAGAGGGTGGTCTTTGTCTTTTAAATATGTAGAAAGTAGCAATAGCATCTGTACTTATGCCTGATGAACTGGAAAAGCAAAAGATAGCAATAGCAGTAATGGAGATCAGAGGAGAACTAATTAAATTCAATTTATTATTATTACTCTCTATTTTGCCATGTTCCATACTGATTCTTACATATCTATTTCATCACTATGCTCTTCCTGCTGTGCTGCTCCCAACTTGGCTAAGCTGCACTGACATGGATTTTTGCCTGTATTTGGAGTTTCCAGCTTGAGCCAGGTAAAGTCTCTTGGTTTGGGTTGAATATTCAGTTTGTAACTGTATTGATAATTTCTGCAAACAGATTTTTGAGAGTGAGCCCACAGAGATTGATTCCTAAATTATCATGAACTCAGAAGAAATCAAGGTTTAAGATCTCTACATGGGGTACACAACTAAAGATAAAGGTGAGTTTGTATTGCAAAGGAGGTGGAGGATATTTGACAGGTGATCTCAAATTGCTAGAGATTGCATTCTGCCTGTGATCCCACAGGGATGGCAGCAGTTCTCCCACAGTCCTTACAGGCAAAAATCAGTGAGGTGTTGGAGCATTACACAGCAAGCAGCAAGGGTCAAGAGCAGGAACTGTCTGCCACTGGAGAAATTTAGACAGTAGTAATGAAGTTGGAAGGAAAACATGATGAACCATAAATTCACATGGAAAGATGGTTACTAAAATATGCCCTGACAGTTCACAGATGTACTCAACTTTTGAGTTTGTTTTGGGTTCTTTTTAATACTATTAAGCAAAATTCTTACATGAAGGAAAAAGACTTCATTGGAATCAATAAAATTCCCCCAATTTATCCAACCTAAGGTTTGAGCTGACTTTCTGCTATGACCTACCATTATCTTTCCACTTCACTACCCTGTATTACTTGATTCATTCCCTGTAGGCACCAAGACAGAAACAGTTCTTAAAGGAGGAGTTGAATGTGATATATGCAGTGAGTTGATGCATTAGTTCACAGGATTAATTTAATCTCACTTTAAGGATCTGATACAGGTGTTTCACCTGAGTTTCTTGTCTAGTCTTCCCTTTTAGACACTGGAGGTATAGTAAATTTTGTCAATGGAGTTCAGAGTATGAGTCATCTGACCAAATGTGGATGCTTATTTTAGGATGTGAAATCTCACCATAAGCTCCATTGACTCTACTGACTCATCCTCCATTGTCTATGAACAGAGTCTAGGGCAACTTGCCTAGATGTAGACATACATACTGAAGGTACCTACAATTAAATAGATGACTCCAACCTAATGTGCTCCAGGTGACCTGTAAGATGTTAGGTGAAGACGAGAGAAGAGTGGTGGAACAGAGGGACAAAGGTGGTCCTTCTACAACGAGCAGGATATGGGATAAGGAGAAGTTTTCTGTTGGTTGGAGGGTGGAAAGGAGGGGACAGGAAAGAATTGGAAAGAATTAGCTGTTAAAAATTTTCTCAACTTAGTGATCATAAGTCTCATTTTCAGAAATGCTGAGCAGCCTTGACGCCCACTGAAGACAATGGGAGCTCAGCACTTCTGAAAATCAGACACTTGCTTCTTAACACTGAATGTAATCTTTAATATTTAAAGGAATAAAAGAGGCTGGGGGAGGGCATGCAGAGAAGTGAATAAGCTTCCTGCTCAGATGGTTTGCATAACCCTTTCTATCATTATTATTACTACTTACAAACATTATGTACAAGGGAAAACTACAGCTAGAACGCTATGTGGAAATGAAGACTGCAGAAGTTTAGACAAAGTCTAACTGCTGTATTTCCCAGCAGTGATGCAAAGACTAGTAAATTCTAAAAGAGGGCAAACACTGGAGTGACAGTCAGAAGATAAGTTTTATGTGGCTGCATATCCACTGGAAGAAGTTTCCAGTGGCCCATATCTGCCAGCTGACCACAGTTCATTGTCCCCTCAGGGTGAAGCTGCATAACTTGGTTGAGCTGATGTAAAAACACATCACTCCAGAGAGATTCCTTGCTCCTTAGCCCCGATCCATCCCTACTTATCCAACCAATGTACTCTTGTGTGCCAATTGGTAGTGCTAGATTGACACTTCCCGGAGCTGAATTCACTAGTGCTGAAGAACTGCAACTCCTTTCTTGGTTGTTGAGTTATTTCTCCGCTAGGATAGAAGCTGAACTGGCTCACTACAGTGCTTGGCAAACACCAGAGCCAATGCAAAGTAAGATGAAGTATGACATTAGGGAAAAACAGTAGTGTGCCCTCTACTTTTTAGAGGCGGGAACATAGTTATGTCACCTTGAGGCATCTCACCACATGTAGCTTCACCCTGCTGTACCTACACATGTGCTCTGAAAGAATCTATGAAATTATCCAAGGGCAGTGGAGGAAATACTTTTTTTTATGCTGTTTTTTCTTTCTTTGTTTAAAGTCACCTGGATTAACTCACTGGTACAGTCTGCAGTGTGATTGGAGAGCAGCTACAGCAGGGGGGATAGGGACAATGCCACTTTGCCACTGCATTGCTTATCGCAATGAGTAATGGAGCAAGCACTACACAGTAGCATCAGTGAAGTCCTCTGTATTCCAAAGACAGAGTGGAGAGGCAGTGATTCCTGTGCTCCAGCTTTATCATCATAAGAGAAATAATGGTTTTATAAATCAGAGGTAAAATACTGAGAAAGGACAATTAAAGATGCAGACAGAGCTGAACTGTCCCAGGGATGTATTGCTTGCCTTGGCAAAGAAGATAACCTGCGACTAGATGCTGACAGAGTTAATCTTAACACAGGAGACAAGATTGGGGTTGAGTCACAGGAAGAATGGTTTTAAAGTATTTTGTGATGGCAGGGATGTTTGAGTCAGTTGGGTCTTGAAGATTTTACAGGAAACTAGCTGAAGAAAACTGAGTCATTAGTGATTATCTTCAAGAGTTTGTGGAGGATTCAAAAGTACTAGAGGACTGAAGAGGGATAAATATAGAACCCGCCTATGAAAAATGAAGTTGATGGCTGAGAAATTACAGACTGGTAGGCCTAACTTCAACTTGTGGGCAGATGCTAGAAGAAATTATTAAGCAATCAATTGCATCTACCCAGAAGATAATCACCTTATTGAAAAGAAAGAAATAAAATATGAATGTAATATAGGAAACAATTCCAAATAACTTAATTTAATCTCCAACTTAGGTGAGAAAGAATGTAGAAAGAGATATTATACAATGCTACAAAAAGGTTTTTAACAGTAAGGCTAGGAAGATCTAATTGTAGTAAGATAGGACTGATTGGTAAATCCCTTTTTAAAGGTAATTGTTGGGGGCTTCTAAGGATCAGACTATAAGGAGAACTTAAACAAAATATCTCAGCAATGTTTCTTAAGCCTGGTTCTATAAAAAAATACAAGCACTTACTTGTTTTAATAAATAGTATGCCTAAATGATTGGGAATGACAGTAGACTTAAGTAAATGTACAAGCACTCTGGAGAACAAAGGTGGGATATGAAATGATTTGGAAAAAAAAGGAGAGACATGAAATTAGGAGTAAGAAATGCACTGTACAATCATGCAGTATTCTACACCAGGTATGAAGAAGTTAAATGCACAAATACAAAAATGTTTGGCTAATCACCAGGGTATTAAGCAAAATTCTGGCGCTGAAAGAAGACTCTAAACTCTATAAAAACATGATGTAATGTTGCACGAGAAAAATAACTCTCATTTTGGAAAGTCTTGATGTATTATTTGTAAGGAAGAGTAGATTTTTCAAGTGAGCTCAGTTCAGGCAAAGGAAAGTGCTATAGTCAATTTTGGATACTGCACCTCACAAATTGCAGACATAAACAGGTAATAGTCCTGGTAGAGCAACAAAAACGACGGAAGGGTTTGAACACTTGATCTGTCAGGAGAGGCTGGATAAATAACCCTCCTCTGTTTTTGCCATCTCTCAGACAGTTCTCAGATCTCATCCTTGATGTTTTGACCATTCTGACTTTTTTGTTCAAGACCTTAGAGTATCCAGGAAAAATTCATTCTTCTTGTTTTCTAAAAAAGTCTGCACTCACTGCCTCTCTGCACTCACCTGTCAGTGTTTCATTTAATTTTGGATCTTCTCCATATGCTTTGCTCCATATGCTTTAGATAGATAGATAGAATGAGAGTCCCTTCTGACTGCAGTAAAGTGTGAATCACAGAATGGTTTGGGTTGGAACAGAACTTAAAGATCATTCAGTTCCAAGCTCCCTTTCAAGGGCAGGGACACCTCCCACTGGATCAGGTTGATCAAAGCCTCATCCAACCTGGCCTTGAACACCTCCAGGGATGGGGAATCCACGCTTCCTCTGGGCAACCTGTGCCAGTGCCTCACCACCTTCACAAGAAAAAAGTGATTGGTGATACTCCACAGGGAAATAACTGCAGAGCAACAGGGAATCTATCCTTAAGTCTTTCAGCTTAAAACCACCACCCCTCATCCTATCACTGCACTCCCTGATAAAGAGCCCCTCCCACCTCTTAACTTCAGGAATCAAACACAAACACAATTAGACCCGTAATTATCAAGACTCCCCCTCAGTCAAAGGAAGAGAATTTGAATCCTAATTTGGCTACATTAACTAAAGGCATAAAGTCAAGAGCTGCAACTTCACCCTGAAATGTCCTTGCTCAGGTCATCCACGATGGTCTCCTACCTTCAGTAAAACCTTCATAAAGGTTCATTTTTTGCAAGGTTATTTGCAAGAAATGTAGAATCAAACATGACACAAAGCAGCACATTTCCCAAGTCCTTTAGCAAAAATGATTAAAATAGAATGCTGCCCTGTCCTGGCATTGATGCAATAACCTTTTCTTTAAAATAACAGGAGCTTTTCAAAATAGGAGGCTTTAGAAAACCGGCGCCTCAGAAGCATTATAAAAGTATGTAATAAGAAACAGATTTCAGAAATTTCTCCCTTATTTTCACTATTCTTGTTCATATTACATAAACAGTCTTCTGTTTCCATTATTCCTCCCTATAAAAGTTTATTTTCTTTCACAAACCCAGAATATAGGTGATAAACATATATTTCATAACAACCACTATAAATTACTGTAAACTCAAAGTATTTACCCAACACTTGTTCATGAGCTTCTCTGATTCAGTGGCTTTCGAAAAGCATCACACACTGATATTTGAATAAATACATTTTCTACTGAAACTTTTTGCTAAGTGCAGTAGAAAGACATTAACTGTGTGTAAACATCTTTCACCTGCAATCTTTTCATCCTCAGCAAGACATAAAGCCTTCTGGACATAGAGAAGTCAGGTTTCTCCCCCAAATCTGCAAATGATTTACTGTCCATTCTGTTATAGTCTGTGCTTGTTTCCTGCTGTGTAAATCAGAAGGAATATGAACTTTAAAATCTCAGCAGGGGTAGAAAGTTCTTCATGGCAAAGGAATTATTATTTCTACACTGGCATTACCCTCCTCCATTTCTGAATTTAAACTGCTAATGTCTGGACTAGATGCCAGTTCAAAGACCACTAGAATTAATGATAATTCTTTCCTGTGCCTTAAATCAGTAAATTCAGGACTGGAATGTAAAAAACTGATTCTGAAATTCAAATTGTTGCACTAGACAAAAAAGAAAAATTGTGAAAAGAAATAGACAGCATGTAACCTAGATTGTCCTAAACATCTTTTTCTATAATTGTGTCACGAATTGTCACTAAATTGCATTTTATACCAAATTTTTATTTGGAACCCTTGCTATAAAAGGATTGGTTTTTTTTCCATGTCTGTCTTTTCTATAGGATTTGACCAGTAAAAATCCTCAAGTACTTTGAAAACAGAATAAAAAGAAGAATGTGGTATGAAACAGAGGATAGGAACTGAAAAAAATCCATCAGGTGAGCTACATGGCATGTAGCAAAAAAACTGTGACCGGAAATAGTAGGAACAATACAAAAGACTCTTCCAAGTATGATAAAAGAAAAATGCATCCTAAACTAGAAACCATTACTGCAGGAGAAATCGAAGAGTATAAAAAACAAAGGTGGAGGGAGTGGGGGGGCAAGGGGGCAGGGGGTGGAAGGTAATTACATTTAATGAAATTTTTGTCCACTGGGGAGGAGCCAGGTTATATAATCAGATGATAATTTTTTTACTTTATGGGCCTGACACTCTAGCATTGATCTTAGTCAAAATAATGGAGCAATTGGTATAGGACTCTACTAACAAAAGAATTAAAGAAAATTAATATAAATCAGTGTCAATCATTACTGGCTTCTGGAGAACACTTCTCATTAACTGAATGTTATGTCCCTTTTGGTGAAGACACAGTACTAGTTTGTATGATGAGGCTAATTATGTCTGGACTGGTGCAACACATCCCTATGACACATATGATATGAATCAAAGGATGGCCAACAACTCTGGTCTCTGGCTGTTCCAGTAACAAGGAATATCACCCATGAGAGAGTGTTTTTCTGGTTTTCCTACAAACTGTCCCACTGAGTATTTCTATTACTAACACGACAAATCTATCACATTAAAGTTGAATCCTTGCGGGATCCTTGTTGCAGAAGGATCAGGAATCCTCCATAAAATGAAAGCAGTCAATAAGGCCAAATGTAAATCCAGACATGGATAAACACAGAATTCAGGGTGCACTGGTAGGATGTGTTGTGATGGGGATTTTTGCCTGTGTTTGGGGAGTAGCATGGATCATTCGGTCAACAGCAGCTGCCAGAAGTATCGTGGGACTCCAAAGTAGGAACAAAAAGAGTTTGTTTACAGCACTCATTACTAAAATGCTAAGATCTTAGACATTAGGAAGAAATTCTTCACAATGAGGGTGGTGAGATACTGGCACAGGTTGGCCAGGGAATCTGTGGATGCCCATCCCTGGAAGTGTTCTCCACCAGGTTGGATGGGGTCCTGAGCAGCCTGGTCTAGTGGGAGGTGTCTCTACTCATGACAAGGGGGTTGGAACAAAATGATCTTTATGATTCCTTCTAACCTAACCCATTCTATGACTCTATGATCTATGGCTGGGGTCCACAGGTCGTGAAAGATTCTGCCAAATAGGAAAGATTCCAGTAACCAAAAGACTGAATTGGAAACAAATGAACGAACAAACGAAAAATCCCACAAAAATAAAAAAGAAAAAAAAATCACACCTCTGAGAAAGCCATTTGGGCTCTGGAAGTTGTATTGTCCATCCTTACCAAAGGGAAACTGAGGTCTCTCATGGTCCCAGGACAAAGAAGTTTGGGAAATATGACTCTGTTAATGGGGCCTTTGAACTAGTATGGAAGGGAAAGACAAAATCCTACGGTTGGACACTTGAGATGGATGAACTCACTTAGGAAACCCGTTGTGGATTTTGAGATCTGAAAGGAATTGACACTGGAGAAGAAGTATGCACTTTGTGGCCAGCCCTCTCCTTATTAAAAATCTAGAACTGTAATTCCCGGCTCTACCTCTTCTTTTGTGTCTGAGGTCAACTAGTTTAGGTGAAACCTGATTTGGGGGAAATTCACTGGCTAATGGTCAGTTTATGTCATCGCAGCAGCTCTTCCTGCTTTCATCAGTTATGGTACTATGGCTGAATCTAGTCAATGATAAAAGTTTCCCAGGTTCTTCAATATGTTTGCTCCCCTTACAATGTGCTTGCGTAGCACGACATCTCTTGGCTGGGTGCACAATAGAGTATTCTTTCTATTAAAAAGTAAAATTAAGGGAGGCAGCAAAGCAGACCTTCCCAGGCCATATTTGCCTCATACTGATGTGCGTTTTTCATCCCATAAATTTGTTATGGCTCCAGATCCCAAGCTTGAGCGAACATTCATCTTTTTTCCTTTACATATATACCGAAACAAAGCTGAGCTGTGGGCTGGCAGTAAAGAAATGAGACTCACATTATTGGCTTTGCATTAGGTTTGTTTATAAAAGACAAGGCATATTAATCATAGATATCTACAGAGGGAGAAGCATGCAGCAATGCAGGAAATGTATTCATTACAAATAGCAGGATGTCAAGCAGACTAGGAGGTGCTATGGATTGATGCACTGGCTTCTCTCTCATAAAGAAAGCTAAACGAGATTTTGCTCTAGCCCAGACAGAAAGCACAAATTAACCCTGTCGATTTCTGGGCCCCTATGGAGAATTATAAAGCAGAATTCTTGTTCCTTTGAGTTGCATGATGTGACAGTTGGTAGGTGATGTTTAAACAACGGATTGCTCCAAGACGTGGTCCTTATTACGCTCCTGGAGAAGCCTTCCTCACGTGGATGAGCCAACGGATATCTGATGGTACAGGGTGGTGACTCCTTTTGCTTAAGTTTGGGCTATCTGAAATTTGAGGGCTAATTCATAAAATCATATAATCATAGACTGGTTTGGGGTTTAAGGGACCCTAAAGCCCATCCGGTTCCAACCCCCCTGCCATGGTCAGGGACACCTTTCAGTAGATCACGTTACTCATAGCCTCATCCAACCTCATCTTGAACACCTCCAGGGTGTTCAGCCATGAGTTTTTAATTTCATGCAAAGATTTGGTGATACTCCACAGGGAAATAACTGCAAAGCAGCGAGGAATCTGTCCTTAAGATGAGGTGGAAATTTTTCTTAAAACCACAAGTAAGGAAATATTATCCTATTCCACATACAAATGCTCAGAGAAAGCCACCGGAGAAAAATATTTTGATACAGGTCCACAATTACGAATTCACTGCTATGAAAAAACAATTCCAAACTGAAGAAAAGAAAGGGACTCAGTCCCAAGGCATTTTGTTTAAACACATCAGTCACTGAGGGCAAGTTCAGCGTTTTCTAAGAAGAGCTGCAGGAAATATTTGTAGGAAGTGGGGAGGGGCTGAGATGGAGAGGTGCTTTTTATCAGGGAGTGCAGGGATAGGATGAGAGGGAATGGTTTTAAGCTGAAAGAGGGGAGATTTACATTAGATATTAGGAAGACATTTTTTCCTGTGAGGATGGTGAGGCACTGGCACAGGTTGCCCAGAGAAGTCATGGATGTCCCATTCCTGGAGGTGTTCAAGACCAGGCTGGTTGAGGCTTTGAGCAATGCAAACCAGTGGAAGGTGCCCCTGCCTATGGGGCATAAATGATCTTCCATCCTAAACCATTATACGATTCTATGATTCTATGAAATCTGGATATATAGTTCCAAACAAAAGAAATTTGATCAAGGCCCATTTATCACAACTTGGTCCTAAATTGTTTCCCTTCAAGTTTCTGCCAAAAGCAGTGACCAAAAGCTTTTGGAAGCTATCATCTAGTTGCACAGATACCATTTAATGAATGCACATGATATCAAAGGTAATTTAAAAGATATGGCATGTAGTTATAGTTGGTGTAGTAAAATAGGACATGTTGTCAAAAGGCCACGGTGCTACTATGCAGTAGTGTAGCATGGTGATATGCCATAAACCCTGGTTATCTGTTTAATATTGCACGACTGAGAACAACACAACTGACAAAATCCCAGGGGAAAACCAAGCTCAATTTGGTTTTATGTGTTTGGGTATTTTCAGTGACCCTGGAGTTGTTAAGAAACAGCTGTTGATAGAGAAAATAACACAAGAAATGACTGTATTACATAGAGGTGATCTTGGGAAGCCAGCTACAGGGTATTTTTGCAATGTTAAGTGGAACACCATAGGCTAAAAAAACTTGATGTTGAGAGTCAGAGGATTCAAAATAGATTAAGATACCTAGGATATTCCAACTAGAGAAGATGAAAAAGTACTTTTAGAATAGGAAATGAACCACTCCACACAGAAGAAAGTAGCAGGGACCACTATATTTGTCTCTCTGCATAATAATAGTTAAACAGCACAGGAAGCCGATTGCCACCTGACTGGCCCTCCAAAGTTGGCAGATGCCAAGAAGAAGTGGTTTTGGTGGAGAAGTGAGGTGGTGAGGAATGCAGCAGCGATGCTATAGATACTTCCTTAAATAACATAATATTCAACCTCCAGTTACACCAGTGCCCTGTCCATGTCCAGATTGAGGTGGAAGTGATGCTTTCACAGTATCACACAGTATCACAGTATCATAAGGTTGGAAAGGACCTCTGAGATCATCAAGTCCAACCTATATCCCAACACTAACATCAACACTAACACCAACCACCATCTAAACCATGGCACTCAGTGCCTCATCCAGCCTCCCCTTAAACACCTCCAGGGATGGCGATTCCACCACCTCCCTGGGCAGCGCATTCCAATGGCCAATCACCCTTTCAGTGAAGAACTTTTTCCTAACATCAAGCCTAAACTTTCCCTGACGAAGCTTGAGTCCATGCCCTCTAGTTCTGTCACTGGTCATCTGAGAGAAGAGACCAACCCCTGCCCGACTACAACCTCCTTTCAGGTAGTTGTAGAGAGCAATGAGGTCTCCCCTGAGCCTCCTCTTCTTCAGACTAAACAGCCCCAACTCCCTCAGTCGCTCCTCGTAGGGCTTGTGCTCCAGCCCCTTCGCCATCTTCGTTGCCCTCCTCTGGACACACTCCAGTATCCTGACATCTTTCCCAAACTGGGGGGCCCAGAACTGTACACAATATTCAAGATGAGGCCTGACCAGTGCCGTGTACAGGGGGACGATAACTTCTCTGGTTCTGCTCGCCACACTATTCCTGATGCAGGCCAGAATGCCATTGGCCTTCTTGGCCACCTGGGCACACTGCTGGCTCATGTTGAGCTTCCTGTCAACCAGCACTCCCAGGTCCCTTTCTGCCTGACTACTCTCCAGCCACTCTGTCCCCAGTCTGTAGCTCTGCATGGGATGGTTGTGTCCAAAATGAAGTACCCGACATTTGGACTTATTAAACATCATCCCATTAGAATCGGCCCATGTCTCCAGTCTGTCCAGGTCCCTCTGTAGGGCCATCCTACCCTCTAGCAGATCAACCCTTCCTCCCAGCTTGGTATCATCTGCAAACTTGCCTCAAGCACACCCTGGTCTCAGCCTTCAGCAGTCTAGGATTTTCCTGACCCACAAACCAACTGACAAGACATCACAGCACACATGGCCTAAAAGCCACTTCAGCCAAAGAAGAGGGTGGTGGAACAACCAGAAGAATGAGTCACACCCGTTCTCCTTCACACACCATAAAGTCAGCAGCAGCTGCAGCCCAATTCAGCTCAACAGTTTACAGGTGTCTTCAGGAATAACTGTCATAAAAAGCTTCCAAAATATGCACTATTTTTTTCTTAGTTGTGTTTTTTCTTTTATACTGCTCTTTAAATTTTGTACAGCAACAGTTACCCAATGAAAGCAGGAATTAACAGAAATGAAAGGAAATGAGAGACACTGAAGGAAAAACAAACATAATCAGCTCCAGCTGCAGCTCAATTAAACAACTGTTCAGAGAAAACTACTCATTCACAATTTACTCACAGAAATTTGCTTTCTTACATTCTCTTCAGGATTTTGGAGCCACAGAAGAATACTGCACTTCAAAGTAATTTAAGGCCCTCCAAAGTGCAAATGCAAATGGCAGCTGCTTCACCCGACACTCTTGAAGAAGATGGTGGGAGGTGAGGCCAAGAGGTGATGTCGTTGTTGTTGGGAGAGTTTCACCTACAGGAAAGCTGGGGAGGGGCGTGCAGTGACAGGATGAGGGGGAGTAGTTTTAGGCTGAAAGTATAGAGATTTAGATTGGGAAGAAATTTTTTATTGTGAGGATTGGTGAGGTACTGGACCAGGTTGCCCAGAGAAATCGTGGATGCCCCATTCCTGGAGGTGTATCAAAGCCAGGGTGGATGAGGCTACGAACAACCTGATCCAGTGGAAGGTGTCCCTACCCATGGCAGAGGGGTTGGAATTCGATGATCTTTAAGGTTCCTTCCAACCCAAACCCAAATTCTATGATTCTACACCTCTCACTGACATGGGCAGAAATAAATCTGAATTTCTTCTGTTCAAGGGTCCCCAGGTCAGCCTGAATCTCGTCTTTGTGTTTTTTTTCCTTTGCTCACCTGTCACCAGTCCTTATCTCATGTCTTCCTTATCTGAGATGGTCCTGATATTTTCAGCTTGCACCAGAAATCTTTTGTGAGCCCAGTAAAGTCACAATAAATCTAAGTATGCTCAGCTGGTGTCAAATGGAACACAACTTAGTGTTTAAATACCTTTCATTCAGACTCTGACATTCAAGCATTCGTCCCTTCAATGTTCTTCCCAAGAGATGTGGACCTGCTGTTCATGTATTTCTCTCATCTCAGGAGAAATTAACTTTTATTCCAGCATTAGCACAAATGAACTGTGTAAGCAGCAGCCACAAGATCTGCCAAACTGGAGAAGGGTTCAAGTACAATGTTGCTCCTTCTAATTTTAAATCCTCAATGGGAATGTAACTGAATCTGTGTGACAGAAGAGGACCACTGAATTCTTTTCTTGCAACTTTCAAGTTCTTTTCTTAATGCAACGTGGTTTGGAAAAGCATAAATTCAGAAGTACATGGATGTAAACAAAGTTCCTCCAAATATTACTCACACATAAGTAGGCCTTAACACAGCTTTTTATTCAAAACAAAAACCAAAAACCAAACCAAGTTATAAAGGATAGGTAGATAATACAGAGAGGAAAAGAGAGAAATTATCTTGTTTAAAATCTCCCTGTGAGTGAAATATCTGTCAAGGCTCACATGATTTGTGTATTTGGGGAAGGGGAGATGAGATCTTGGCACTTTACTCTGCTCTTATGAGACTCCATCTGGAGTACTGCATCCCGTTCTGGGGCCCCCCACATAAGAAGGACATGGACTTGGAGCAAGTCCAGAGGAGGACCACAAAGACGATCAGAGGGATGGAACGGATGGAACACCATCTCCTATGAAGACAGGCTGAGAGAGTTGGGGTTGTTCAGCCTGGAAGAGGAGGCTCCAGGGAGACTTCATAGCAGCCTTCCAGTACCTAAAGAGAGCCTACAAGAAAGTTGGAGAGAGACTTTTTTAGGACAAGGGGTAATGGTTTTGTACTGAAAGAGGACAAATTTACATCAGCTGTAAAGAAGAAATTCTTCACTATGAATGTAGTGAGGCACTGGAAGAAGTTGTAGATGCCCCATCCCTTGAAGTGTTCAAGTCCAGGTTGGACTTTAAGGTGGGGCTTTAAGCAAGGTGGTCCCCTGGCAGAGGATTGGAACTGGATGATCTTTAAGGTCCTTTCCAGCCCAAACCATATTATGATTCTATGATGTCACTAGACCAGTGGCAAGGTCATGAGACACATCATAGAAGACCAAGACTGACTGGCGTTTCCAAGGTGGTACTATCTATGATGCCTTCATGTCCTGTCTCTAATACTGGATACTACTATACATTCTTTCAGCATATGATACCATGATTTCCCCAGTCAAGCACAACTGCATTGACTTTGCTTTCTTTCTGCTTCTCATCGGTTGCAACTAATTAAATTCTATTCCTATATTCTTATCAGACAAAAGCAAAACCTCTAGTCCACTTAGAATGGTACAGGAGTAAAGCATTTATAAAAGCTGAAAACAAGACATCCACTGCATAATCAGTTTAATTACCACTATTTGGAACCTCAGTTATAAAAACCACATTTGTGCTCTTTTCAATGTCTGAAAAACACTGAAGCTTGAACAATGCTCTTTCTCCAAACTCACTCCCTTATTGGAAATGTTGACATGCTGAGTCACATACTTCTTTCATGACTGAGTATATTTCTCTGAAAGTAGGATGTGAGAGTAAATATTGTGTGTAGTTGCCTTATTTATTAAGTTCAAACTCAGTAGGGAATGGTGTGGAGTAGTCACACATTGACTGTAGATACAGGCCAGTGAGGAGGACTTTCCTCAGGGTGAGCTACCAAAATATTCCTCCATGCTCTAGACATTTTCCTTCACATTTGCAGCTTCTATCTCCCCTCCTCATTCTCCTTCAGTGCATAGTCATCATCAGATTTAATATCCTCTTCAAGTATCTATAGCTATCCAATCTCTAGTGAATTGCTCCACAGTTGAGGCATGTGGCTGATGTCCTGCATGACATGCTAACACAGGCCCTTAAAAATATGCTGTAACCAAATGGGCCATGAGAATATCCCTGTTCTCTGTCCAGTCCCAAACCTTGAACTGGTGGCTCCTCATAAATTTCTCACCAACAGACTTGGAGCTATTCTGGCAGAGCTGTTTTATCTTCCTCTTTGACACTTTGCAGCAGTGTAGTACTCAAGCTACGGGATATTCTGTCCATCATCAATGAATATTTAAATGTGTACCAAAACCCTCTTCCTTGTGTAACCACCAGCTCTATTGACAAGATCCTTCCCTTTGGATATACAGGAATAAGATGTGATGATTAGACCCTGTATCACCTGCAAACTTCTAAGAGTGTCCTAGACATTAGCTTTTTAAACATTTTGAGTTTGAAAAATGTGCTTTTGCAAAACAGATTCATTACAGGAAAACAGAAACCCAAAACCACAAATATTTTAGATTTGCTCCAGAGCAAACTGGGCATAATATATTAAATCTTGGAACATTTCTGAGGGAAAAAAAACCAAACCAAAAGAAAACAGAAAAAATATTACCCAGCTCTAATTCAGAACTCTCTGTCCTGAAAATACCTCTATATCACTATCATTTTTTTTATTATTTCTAAACTAATATTCTTTTTCTAAGGTCTTCAGATATAGTATTGTCTTCCACAAATTCAGGCACACTTCTTTTTCCAGTTTAAAAGTTCCAAAAGCTAATCAGGACATCATGGGCAGAAAGATCGATGAAATTGTTTGAAGATATTTCTTGGACCACAGTGTCTTTTTATCCTGTACTTATTCATAGAATCATAGAATGGTTTGGGTCGGAAAGAACCTTAAAGATCAGCCAGTTTCAGCTCCCTTGCCATGGGCAGGGACACCTTCCACTGGATCAGGTTGCTCAAAGCCTCATCCAACCTGACCTTGAACACCTCCAGGATGGGGCATCCATGACTTCTCCAGGCAACCTGTGCCAGGGCCTCATCATCCCCTCAGGAAAAAAAATCTTCCTAATATCTCATCTAAATCTCCCCTCTTTCAGCTTAAAACCATTACTTCTTGACCTGCCCCTGCACTTCCTGATAAAAAGCCCCTCCCCAGCTTTCCTGTAGCTCTCTTTGAGTACTAGAAGACTGCTACAAGGTCTCCCCGAAGCCTTCTCTTTTCTAGTTTGAAAAAGCCCAGCTCTCTCAGATGTCCTCCTATGGGAAGTGCTCCACTCCTCTGATCATCTAAGTTGCCCTCTTCTGGACTTGCTGTAACAAATCCATGTCCCTCCTGGGCTAAGAATGACAACATAGCTACAGTCCTTGGGAAAGCAGCTGTATTGTCTGGCACACCAACCAGTAGGGAAGTGGTCATGCACACTTTCTGGAGCTCTGTAAATGACAGATAAATATTAATAATAATGCAACTTAACAGATGTTTTTTATCTTTAACTACCCTGCTTCCTTGCAGTAAATTTCAAGACCATAAAAATGATTGGAGTGAAGAGAAATTTTAAAGAGGCATTATCGATTATAATTTCAGAACGAAGAGTTCAGTAATTCTTGGTAAAACACCTTACTGAATTCATTCACTTTAAATTGCATTCTGCGCTACTAAAAGGTGACCAGCTGACAGCAATGGAGATGAAACTTCTGAGAGGCCTATCTTTGCTAGAAAAATAATATGTACCTAGTGTGCCTTAGCAACCCGCAGTGAAAGGGAAGGCATGGAAGTTTTCAGGTTTTAGACTGTCTAGAAGTCCACAATAAACCCAAGATTGCTCTGTAATCACTAACCCAAACTCACAGCTAAACATTCCGATATTCTGATAAGGCTTTTTTTTTTTAATTAGAAAGCAACTAATAGAAGTAGGCACAGAACTAGCAGACTGGGCATGGGCAGCACAAGCTCCCACAAGCACAAATTCCCATAACACACCTACAGTGTCACACAGAGGGATGATGTCGAAGGATAAAATGACAGTTTGATCTTTGTCATTGCCAAGGAAATCATTTAAGAGTGATGGGTTTTAATCAACGTGGACCTCCTCTTTCAGATGCATGATCTTCTTCCCCAGTTTCCAAAAGACATTGGAACTGGTGAGAAACCAAGCTCAGGCCAGCTCAGGAAAGTGAACAAAGCTCTGTAATCAATAGTTTACATTGACAGGGAGAGGCCTTCTAACCATCTCCAGATTAAACACAGGTATGCCTCTGTTTTTTTCAGTAAGCTGTGTCATGTAATGTGACTTCAGTCCATGCCCTTCTGACTCTCCATAGACCATCACTTGCTTTCCAAACGTCCTATCTCATGGAGGCATCACATTGTGTACCTTCTTAGGAGAGGGATTTGATCCCAGAATATGCCTGAGGGATATCCTTAGACCTGAAAACCCTGTGCCAGTAACATTAGCTGTACATGTTGCCCCATTTGTTGCTAAACAAGTGTGAGACGCATCTACCAATTTTCTGTGGCTGAGAAGACATCCACAGGCACTACCACCTTGGAGCTTTCACACAAGCTGAAGCAGTAGTTGATGCAAAAGCTCCTCTTCTCTTTACAGAGCAGATATTACAGTAGCCACAAGTGCTTGGCAATTTCCAGAGACTCACCAATGAGGTGGCCCATCTCTAAGGATCACAGTTTGAGGCACAATGATTCTGTCATGTGCAATGGAAAACTCCATGGCTTTTCCTTTATCATGTGTCACAGAACATAACCCATTGCACGTCATGGATAAGTGGAAGGGAATACCAAATCCCTTATCCCTTTCCTTACTAAAGTAGCCCTTGCCAAACTACTGGAAACACAACCTGGTGTGGTGTTAGCTTATTCTACATATGCTAAGCCAAGCTACCACTGTAAAATAGAGCACACGTGGTTTGTAAATAAGGCTTAAATGTGGGAAAAGCAGTGATCTTCGGATGCACCCATGAAGCATGTCAAGCAAATGGCAAAAGTCAGTATCATCTCTTTGAAGAGATACCAACCCATCTAGCTCTCACAAAAGTTTTGAGAAGATGCATAACCTGAGTTAATAATCCTTCCACAGAAGGTGTTCCTAAGTCAGGTCAGATGCCATATAAGCTCTTATATTTCTATAAAATGATGTATTGTACCATGGATTCATTTTCCTTTTGACATACTGCTAAATTAGGAAGACCAGTGGAACACAGACCTTAAAAATAGCTACTTTAAGTGCAGTCACGGTTTCTAAAAATGCTCTAAAAACATCTTTTGTGAAGATTATAACCAGAAGTATGAGATGGAAAAAAGCAGAGACCACTACCTGTCCCATCCCATCCAAGCAAGAGTTTAGCTGAGCAGTACCTGCATAAACATTGTCAAATATTGCACATGGAAAAGAAGAACACAATTTGGAGGCATAAATGAATGATAATGGAAATTACAGGGCTGCTTTGCAAACTAAGTGGAAAACAATGGAGTGAATTATAAGTAGAGAAAGAGAGACAGAGCAAGCACAGAGGTAATGATAAGACAAACTTTTCCAGATGTGAAAATCAATTTTATTTTAAAACTTCCCAGCCTTTTCATTTAGAAAGCAATAAAATTCTATTTGTCCCCTGTTAATTTTCTACATAAAATGCCTCTAAGTTACTGGCTCTCGGCAGCCACAGAAAGCGTAATAGGTTAGGACCACAGCCTTAAAATATGTTAGGGTTTTTTAATGAAACCAATTTATATCAGTTTGTGCCAGTGAAAGGGCTGAAGCAACTTAATTTAGTTTCATTTTCCACACATTTGTGGCCAAAGCTAGGATTCACTTCTTTCTAATTCAGCCCTGCTTCGACATGCCTGCCGAAGCCATTTCTAACTGATTTAGCTGGTGACCTCTAATAAATAGCCAGATGTTTGGCTCTATTAAATGGATAATCTCTTGGTACCTACACATCACTGCTACAGCCAGCTACTGATTTGTACAGTTTGCATTTGCATGTGTGCTCAGAGAGCTGAGGACTTTTGCAAGTGAAGGGAAAAAAATTATAGCCATAAAACTGATTACTCTTGTAGCTAAAACCTGGCTGTCTCTCAATGGTGCATGGAATGTCATCATAATCTAAGACTTAAATGTTTAAAAAAAAATAAAGCAGATATTCAGAGCCTGATTCTGAAACAACTAAATAACTGTATTTCTTCTTTTTTTCTTTTTTCCCTTTGTGAACACCGTTTCTTCCCTTCACCTTTCTCCTAATTTAGATCAGTGTGATATCAGTCAAAAAAGCTTCGTAGGAAGAGCAATGGAAAAAGTTGAGGGACCAGGGAGAAAGCTTTCAGACACGAGACATATTCTTCAGGCCACTTCAAGGGTCTGTGCTCCAAAAAGAGTCTCTGTTTTTTTTTTCCAGATAAATAGGTCAGTCTAATAAAAGACATGACCTTCACTACAAAGCCTGTTTGGCTTTTATCTCAGAGCATCACAACTACAATAAAACATCTAGTGAAGAATCAGGTGTGCATGGTCAGTCCATTTGTTTCATGCTCTCCACTGTAGTATTGTTGGCTCATTTTGAAGATTATTTCAAAATTTAGTAACTCAGAGAGCACCAACAGTATCAAAGCTGGTTTTCACAAACCTTCTGTTGTGTGAGTTATTTCACCTCTAACAGGGAATGCAGCCCTTCCCTAGGTGGAAGTGTTAATAGTACTTTTTGTCTACCTGACTACATGTTTTTGCAAAAACATAAAATTGAACATTTCCATTTTGTCCATCTTGATAGAAATCAGCCAAAGGATTGTAAATTTTTACAGTGCAGATAGGACACACGGATGGCAGACCCACAAATGGCATGAGCATAAAAACAACATGTCTGTAGACAAAGTGAAAGGAGAAGAAGGGATGTTTCAAAGAAAAAAGAACCACCCTAATTCAAGCAATTCAAATCCAAAAGGCAAACTGGTTGGAAAGGTAATCAAACAGAGATCTTTCCACCTGTCCTCATCCACTGGACTCCGTCTTGGCCATAGGGATTAAGAGATCCCTATCCAATGTCTTCTGTGGACCTGTGAAGGGAGTTTCCTTTCATAGTAGAAAAGAGGCAAACAAATTCCTGTGGTCTCTTCTCAGAGAAGTGATGACAGGCTGATATTCTTTCAGCCTCTTTAAGGATGTTTACTTTGCCCATATTCCTTAGAGAATTACACTGGGACAACATGGTTAACTGTTATATAGGTATAGCATCCTGCCTGTGGCGTCCCATAATGAAAAGCTCTGGACAAAGCTTCATTTTACCAACACCTGAGAGCATTAGGTATGTGAATGAACAACACTTTCCTTGCAGATTTGGTCTCTTTTTTGTTTGCTTGTTTGTTTTTCGTAAGTCAAAGTTAATATTCTCTAGTCTGGGTCTATATATTTCAGACTGATCTTCATGCTAGACGATTATTTCATACCATATTTTTTTTACACTGAGACAAAAAGTGTAATGATTATTCTCTTTCCCCTTCTACACAATGCAAATGTTCTAGTGGACAACTTAAGGTTATTGCTACACAGACAGAATTGTGGTTGTGTCAATGTGTAAGCAATTCATTTCATACCTGGTGGATTCAAGTGTCTCTTCAGTGTGTTTGGAAAGACAGTGTGTACCACATTTGGCTCCGGGTAAACTGATTTCCTATGCAGATTTATGTTGCAATTAGAAAAGTGATCATGAAAATAATAATCACTCCCTACATTTCTTTCTTCATCTAGGCCAAGTTCTATCATTGTATATGGCAAAGGTCTTTTTGTAAGAGCAAATGTTATAAACTTCACCAGGGATTTGATTATCTAGATGTCTATCCTTTCTCCTTTGTGCATCTTCATCAGTCACAGCGATTATAAAAAATATTAAATGACAGTGTTGTCATTGATGCACAAGGCAGAATACCATGACTTCCACCAAGCTCCAGCATATCTTCATCACAGTCTGCTGAGATAAAAGGTGTGAGAAAGTAACTAATGCTTTTCAGTAAAATCAATCTGAGTCAAAGTCACAAAGGAGAAGACCGTCAAGTGGTGGAAGTTGATGCAGTACCATAGGCTGAGTCTTTGTCAATTTTTGCAGCTGAAAAAACAGTCCAAGGAAAGGAACCTACAGATATGGGATTAAGTACTGCTTTATCAAGTAGAATCTAGTAACACTTCATTAAATCTGAAGGGAAAGTGGAGAGGTTGTCAAATCTGACATACTTCTTCATTTGTTTAAATCTATTTGAATGGTTGAAATCTTTAGACTTATTTTCTTTGAAAATTAAAACTATCTTGTAAGACTCTCTCATTGCCTCTAGCAGATCTCAGCTCTAGGAACTCTGGTTTGGTTTCCCTTCTTGCTTGTTTGATCTTGCTTGTTAACCTTTCCCCTCACAGTACAGCAACTCACTTCAATTAAAGCTTCATTAAAACAACACTGTCCTATTCACCATATGTTAGCTATGTATTTTTAAACCATAACCAACTGATCAAAATACAAGTGGGTATTTTATATGTCTATATTATATTGTGTACATTTATATCATATGTCTATATTATATAGTGTACATTTACTCTTTGTAGAATACTTAAATTTTCACTTCTCTCAGCACGGACCAGAAGGAATCGCTGAAGTTATTTCTACATCCTGTTCACAGTTATATCCATTTGTGGTTTCTCAGCTTTGCAGTATCTGTGTTGCAGCTTTAAGTTTCAGCAGGGTTCAGGTAAACAGCAGCTGGGAGGGGAAAAGGATGACAAGGATAAAAAAACTATAATTTTTTAAGTATAAGAAAAGAATTCTTTTGGTCTTAAAACTATCAGGATGCAGAAGACTGCTGGCAAACAGCCCAAGCTCCTGTCAACCTATGCATCTTTCAGAAAGCAATCTGTATTTGTTTATTATCCTCAGGGCTCAGTATTGGGGCAAGTTCTTTTTAATATCTTTACCTGGATGAGGGGATCGAGTGCATCCTCAGTAAGACTGCATACAACACAAAGTTGGATGGGAGTGTTGATCTGCTTGAGGGATGGAAAGCACTACAGGGGGATCTGGACAGGCTGGATTGACAGGTCGAAGCCAAGTGTATGGGCTTTCACCAGGTCAAGTGTCAGGTCCTGTACCTGGGCCACAACAACCTCATGAAGCGCTATAGGCTTGGGGAAGAGCGACTGGAGAGTTGCCTGGATGAAAATTACCTAGAGGTGCTGGTCGACAGCGGCGGAACACGAGTCAGCAGTGTGCCCAGGTGGCAAAGAAGACCAACAGCATGATGACTTGCATCAGAAATGACACAAAGAAAGTGATAGGATGAGAGGAAATGGCCTCAAGTTGCACCAGGGAAGGTTTAGGTTGGATATAAGGAAATACTGCTTCACCGAAAGGACTGTCAAGCATTGGAACAGTCTGCCCATGGAAATGGTGGAGTCATCATCCCTGGAGGTATTTAAAAGACATGTAGATATGGTGATTAGGGACATGGGTTAGTGGTTGGCTTGGTAGCATTAGGGTTACGGTTGGACTCAATCATCTTAAGGGTCTTTTTCAACCTAAATGATTCTATGGTCATCAGTTTTCAAAAGCACTGAGCACTAGTGATAACAACATTCAGTATCCATGACCCTGGCTGCTCTGAGACTTCTCAGGTTTTCAGTTCTCCCTCCCTTTTTTCTGCCATGAATATTATGCAATCCGGAGGGCAAAACAGGCGGAGAAACTTGTACTGGGGGAGGTTCTCTAGGACAGGCAGTGCTTTGAGGGGGAAGGAGGAGCTCCAGCAGTTCTTACAACCACACCACAGCTCCGCAGTCTGTTCCCACTGGCAAGTGCAAGCTGGATATCGTGGCACCAGTCCAACAGCCATTTTAATGGCCATACAAAATCATTCTCACAGCGCTGGAGTCCAAATGAAGAGGAAGTGGTGGAAATGACAGGGATTTTCTTGGCATACCTCTATAAACAGCGTGTGGGTATGTGCAGATGTACCAGCTGATCGAGTCATACTTTTTGTAGGATGTAAAAACCAACAATGACATACAGTAGAGATGTTTTCGATTCACAATGTTTATACCTACATTTTTTTGTTTTATTCTCCTGGAGCCTGACTGAGTTTGAATCAAGGATATGACTCTGGAACATTGCAGAACAGGGAATTATTTTAGATCCAAAGCTCCCCAAAGTGGGACGGTCCCATGGACCAAACACCCTGGCTCAGACCCTTGTGTGATGATGTTCCACTCCTGAAGCTCACAGGCACTCACTGCTGGTTTGGCTAATCAGTTAGGACCCAAAACCATACTTATCTCCCATATTCTTTTTCCCCAAAAAGTAACATAAATGCTGCATTGCTATGAAAATGTCAACTGCATTTACCTTTAGAAGCCCTCTTTTCAAGTTCAAATGCACTGACAGTCTGGATTCAGAAACAGTTAATACCAAAGAAATACACTTGTTTTCCTTCCTGATGAAGGTCATATAACACAGTCCTGACTGTGCCCTGCTGGTCTTCCAAAGATTCAGTAAATGACACATATGAATTATTCTATTGCCAAGAAGAGTAGATAAGGATTGGGTTTTTTATAACCTGATAACTTGCTCTTGCTCCTGCTGAAAACTGGTATTACGTGCTCTATCTGGATTCCTTGCCGGTATATGGAAAGATGCATTTTATTCAAAGAAGAGATTTCCAAATATTTCTGGGGTAGCCAAAGAGAATATATATATATGTGTGCAGAGACAGATGAAGAAAATGCTAAAGCAAAAAAAAAAAAGCCAGTAGAGAATAGGAAATATATAACATCGGGGGAAAATAGTCCTTGATTTATTAGCTGTAATCGTTTTTATGCACACATTATTAGTACTTACTGTTTGTGTTCCAAAGAAAAAGTAATAGATAAATTAACACTCTGTGCACCTTCAAAAGATGTATTAAATGGAGGAACAAGGTACATACTAAGGCAACAAAGCTAATCAAAACTGTTCTCCAGATTATCTTTAGAAAGCCTAATGGTATCATTTTTCTTTTGCATTGTGCTTCATACTCTTATCTCTACAGAGCACCCTGCATCCCTCACTCATGAAGGAGATCCACAGGATCACAAAACAATTCAGGCTGGAAGAGATGTCGGGAGGTTTCTAGTTTGTAGTCCAAACTCCTGCTAAAAGTAAGATCATCTATGAGGTGAGATGAAGTTGCTTAGGTTTTCTTCATTTGGGTGTTGAAACTCTCCATCAATGGACACTGTACAACCTCTCTAGGCAGTCTCTGTCACTATCTAACTGTCCTTATGGGGAAAAGCTTTTCCTTAGAAGCAGTCTGAACACGTCTTGTGCCAGTTAATATCTGCTGTCTCTCACTGTCCCACCATGCACCACTGTGAAGAACGTGGCTTGGTCTTCTTGATAATCTCCCCCATAGGTATAGGGAGCTGCTCTGAGTTCCCTCCAAAGACATCCCTTCTCCAGGCTGAACAAGGCTCATTCCACACCAGACATCAGGGAAGCGCTCCAGGCCAGACCATCTCAATGTCCTCTCAGAGAACTTCCTCCATTTGATCAATTTCTTGTATTGAGAGTTCCAAACCTGGATGGACTATCTACAGTCTAAAAAAGTGCTGAGTAGACAGAGATAATCACTTCCTTCAATCTCCTGGTTGTGCGTCTGCTCCCATAGCCCAGATTACCTTCTTTGCTGCTGGGACATTTATGGTCAGCAAGCTTTCCACCAGCACACCAGGGCCTTTTCACAGTATCACAAGGTTGGAAAAGACCTTTGAGATCATCGAGTCCAACCTATGACCCAACACCAACGCCTACTCATCGTCTAAACCATGGCACTAAGTAAGTGCCTCATCCAATCTGCTTTTAAACACCTCCAGGGACGATGACTCCACCACCTCCCTGGGCAGCGCATTTTCCCTAGAGTTGCTCTTCAGTCAGTCATTGGTAGCATGTTCTGTTGCAAAGGTTTAATCCTTCCCAGATGCAGGACTTCACATTTGTCATTGTTGAATTTTGGCAGATTCTAGCCAGCCCACTCCTCCATCCTGTCCAGGTCCTTCTGGATATGAGCCTTGTCCTTGAGTGTTCCAACTGAACCTCCCCAGTTTTAAGTTACTGGGAATACACTCCATCACCTCTTTGATGTTATTGACAAAGATGTTAAATAAGACAGATCTCAGAACAGCCTCCAGTGGCACTTTGCTTTTTACAGGTCTCCAGGTATACTCTGACCCATTAAACACTACTCTCTGAGTCCAATCATCCAGCCAGTTTTCACTCATCAAGTTGTCTACCTATCTGAAATGTAACATCTTAACTTGGATACAGAAATATTTTACACAAAAAAGGCTTGCTAGAGTTGAGGGAAATTACATCCACTGCTCTCCTCTCACCTCCAAATCCAGTTATTTTACCACAGCACGCAAACAACTTTGGTCAGGCATGATTTACCCTTGATAAATCCATGCTAACTGTTACCAATCACCTGCAAAGCGCCATCTCTGAAGTGGAATATAAAAGTGCTTAACACCCATCCTCCCCTTGAAATAAAACACGACAGTTTTACAACACATGTTGCAAATGTTTCTTTAGGGCAGCACTAATACATCTAGAATATGAGATCTGCAAGTCTTTGCCTTTGCTTTCACAATTACTCAAACCACGTCAAAGAAGGAAAGCACATTTTTTGCTCATCTCTCTCATCCCACAGCCTCTAAATGCAAACTGCTGGCAGATGTTAATATGCCTTTTGTTTAGAAACAAATTGTAGTTTAATACAGGGTGGGAGTATTTTTCTTTATTGCACAGGAGAAGGATTAGATACCTGTCACATTCAACTGATTAAGTCACAGTTATAGTCAGTGTGATAGGTGTAAAAGCCCTTCGTAACCAAGGCACACCACTGAGTTCATAGTTCAAAAGGCATCTTAGAAAGACAACAAAGGGAATAATCAATGTAAATCAAACACTGCCCTTGAAGACTGACTTTCATCAGAAGGCCATAAGAAGTCAGATGGAAAATACAGTTAAAGAACAAAAATCAAAAATCCACAAAAATCCACAAAAATCAATGCAGAGTGACTGAGGAACAGCTTTAAAACTGGATTAATCTCTCTTCCCTTTCTGCCATTGAGAAACTATGATACCAATTTAAACCAAAACTTCAAAAGGCATTAGGGTGCCAAGTGAAGAAAACTAAGCATTGAGAAATGTATCATGAGTACAGAGATCACATTCTAAGACCTCAGAAATGTAGTACACAAAAAAGGGAACTATCTATGCCACTGAAAACCATGACACCAGAGGATCAGGAAAATGTATCCGTCGTGTTTTCTCAGCAAGTTACTGAAGAAGTGGTGAGGAACAGCATGCAACTGAGGAGTAGCCCCTCAAGGCAGGAGTAAAGGAAAACTGAGCAGAGTTTGAATTTTGAGGCTCAGTTCAGATATCTAGGAGTCGGGTGTCATTTGAAAGACTTCAGGGCATCCCACCTGGCCTCCAACTGCTGATCCAGAAGGGCTTGAGTCTGCCCTATGTCTTGTATCTCATCTTACACCAATGGGCATAGTTTGGGTTACCTTGAAACCACTGAAATGTCTCAAGAGACATTAAAACTTTTGCTGAAGAACTGAATTAATCTTCAGTGATCTATGTCCAGGGCTGCTCTCATACTGATGAGACATCATGATTAGCATTAGGTGCCATTGTCTCTCTTGTTATCTCCAGAAACAAACCAAAAAACAAAACCCAAAACAATCACCCACAAACCAACCAACCAAACAAAAAGCCCAACAGAATTACAGGAAGGACAAAAGTTGAGCATTCAGTGGAAGTCCAGGACAAGGATCCAGTGGCCACATAAATACCAGTAAACCACACAGTGGCTCAGCACTGCTCTGCAATTGTTCAGGGAATTTAATTGTTCTAGCACAGTTTTGGATTGGACAAACACTTTCCCAGACAGCTCCTGAGCAAAGTCAAAAGGTCAATATAGGACAGTGACCATTGCAAATGATTATCCATGATGCAGCCCCTCTGTTTCTTTGCAGCCCTCCTAAAAGGACACATAACTCAACTATGAAGGATAGCTTTGGGGCTGGAGAACAACCCCTATCCTATGTTATTTACTCATAAATGTGTGACTAAGAAGTCTGGTGTCTAACTCCTTATGTGTTACAGATTCCTTATGCAACCTTTATGTCCCAATAGCTCTCTGTAAACCAGAGCTTCAGATGCCCCTTCCTTCCTTGCGTGTTTAGCCTATTTAAACCCTGAGTTCCCTCAGGAGATTTTCTTTTCTAATATATCTACCATGTTGGTGGTCTAACTATGAAGGAAACGGGGAGAAAATTAGCATTTCTTGTATTCTGTATAATGTGTACAGCATAGAAACTTTGTTTTTTCTCCAGCTTCCCTAAGGGGTACAGCTCCTATGAATCACAAAAACGTCATTCTGTATCAAAATCACAGGAAGCTTCCCATGGCTTGTCACCCCAGCAATCCTCAGCAAATTGATGTTGCAATCCCTCAAAATCTGAGAAACTACCCATACAAAACAATCTCCTTTTCACTCTAGTGCTCCTTTGTGCTGCTCCAACAAAAATCAACATTTTTTATCTTTATTTCTCATCCCTCAGATACTGGAATTCTCCTGGAAAACCTATAAAGACTTCAAATGCCTCCCTGGATCACTCAGGTAGAACATTCTTTCAGAGAGGAGTAAACAGAGGTACTAAAATAAATTCTGAGGACGTGCAATCTACTGAACAGACTATGCATACTCACTGTTCTGTTGATTAGCCCTTTTATAATTTTGGAGGGCAACACTCCCCATGTGTTTGTGGAAAGAGTTGGTCCTTTCAGCTGATCTCTAAACTGCCATGTACCAGCCCAAACTGTACAACAAAATGTTTCCAATAGCAGCCAGAGCTCTCACCTCACCTTAAACTCAACTGGCTAAAACCCAGCCCTGAAGATTTTGATGCATTTATTTCATATTTAAGGAATAAAGCTAATAAAATTTTAGACCTTGCTGAATATGAGAATCTTTCCCTTGTAGGTAGCAGTATTTGCAAAGGATCTTTTAAACTATTTTCGCCACTGACCAAAAAAAAAGAAAAAAGAAGGAAAAAAAAGTTTTAGCTGAATAAGGCATTTCCTTTTCGTGGTACAGGACGTGGAAGCATTACAACTAACTGATTTTACTGTTCATAGACTGGACACACAAAGGTTAGCTTGTCTTCACAACTTGTATGCTGTAAAGTTGGATTTATTCACGAATACATACATCAGTCCTTTGCAGCCCAAGCAGTAATGACTGAAGTGTATCAAGCTCCAACAACCCTTCTTAGAGCCATTTCTTTGTTATGTTCTAGTAAAATGTTATAGATAAATAAAGACAGGCAGCAAATGCCAAGTCCACATCAACCATGTAAGAGCTGTGTTTGCACAAAGAGAATTAGGCACACTCTTTTGAGTTACAATTTTTTTTTAATTGGTTATTTTTTTTGGCATGAATTCCCACAGAATGGGGATAAGAAGGGACAATTAAGTCATCTTAATTAATCAAGGCAGACATCTTTGCATCACATGTTTCCTACGCATCAGATATAAATCACTTCCTTGGTGAAAGCTGTCATTGAATAAGGCAACCACTCCGGACTGGAATGCATCAGAAGATGGAAAACCTACTGCTCCTTTGGCAATTTGCACCAGTTTTTCACTACTCTCATTTTTAGAAATAATGAAGCAAAATGCCTTCCCTCCACCCAGAAAGTGTCTGGCTCCAGCTTCTACGCATTGATTCTTGCTATGTTTTCTCTCTGCTCCATCTGAGAGCCCTAAATGCTCAGTATTTTCTTGCCAGGATAGTAAAAGTAGAGGGTCATAAATTTTCCTCTAACTCTTCATTCTGATAATCTATATATGCTTCTGGTTTCTTCAAATAAGACACTGTTTCCAACTTGGAATTTATCCATATCCATTTTAAAATGTAGCAGAAATGGGTGCTTATTCTTGACCATTCCAAAGCAGAATTAAAGCCTCTTCCTGCATCCAAAGGAGGACTCACCTCCCCTAGATTTCTACTGGGTGGAACCAGTCAACATATGCTCATTTTTGATCAGTGGCAAGAGACTGGCAGTTGTAGGATGAGACTGTTGTGGCCCCTCTCAGCCAAGGACAAATGTTGCAAACAGAATGGCACAAACTGTGTCCTAAAAGTGCCCGTTCTGTGCACTGACAATAATAAAAGTATTGACAATACAAAGAAAGCATCTAAAGTTCGTGAGATAAATTGCACCCACTTGACAGTAGTCAAAGGAGTATATTCAAAGGTACAGGTCTTGAGGTATATTGACATAAAACAGGTAAGAAATGGCAAGAAAACACCACACCCATGAGATTCAACAATAAAGTTAGGCACTCTTGGGAAAACTGCTTCTTCCGTTTTACTATAGCATAGATGCGGAGAGATTCATTCCCTGAACTAGCTCAACAAATGAGATGATTTAGCTAAGAACTAATTAATCCTCATAGATGATCATCATCATCTTAGAATCATCACGGAATGGTTTGGCTTGGAAGGAACCTTAAAGATCATCCAGTTCCAACCCTCATGCCACGGGCAGGGACAAATTCCACTGGATCAGGTTGCTCAAAGCCTAATCCAACCTAATCTTGAACACCTCCAGTTCCAGCCCTCCCTGCCATGGACAGGGACATCTTCCATTGGATACAGTTGTTCAAAGCTTCATCCAACCTGGCCTTGAACACCTCCAGGGATGGGGCATCCATGACTTCTGAGGGCAACCTATGCCAGTACTTCACCACCCTCACACAAAAAAATTTCTTTCTAATATCTAACCCAAATATCCCTCCTTTCCTCTTAAATCTGTTACCCCTTATCCCATCACCGCACTCCCTGACAGAGTCTCCTCACCGTCTGTCCTGTAGGTTTCCTTGAAGTAATGGAAGGTAACATTCAGGATAAGGACATATTTATTCCACCCATATTTAAGCCACAGTTTCTTCAGAGCTTCCTTTTGAGGCCCAAAGTCCCTTCTGCAGCCTTTGGAACACTTAAGCCAGAATGATCTGGTACCTTAATCTCTGCACTTGTGATTGCTTAGTTGATTATCATCCCTCACAGGACTGGAAAGGCATTATTTAGCCTTTTTCAAATTTTAGCTCCCTCAAATTGTATGAGAAACTGCCCCTTTCTTGAGATATTTCTGTTTTAGCCTGACAGGAACAGCAACTAAAGGGCAGGTCTATTGATTAAATACCCTTATTTTTTCCCCTGTAACAGCCTAAAGCATTTAATCAATGTGGCAATGCCCCATATCATGGACCAAAGGCTCGATATCCAGTGATCATAAACTGCCTCAAACAAGTGGTGTAAAGTGATTTTATGATCTGGCATGTGCTGAAATGTCCATTCATAGTAGAACAGATACATACATTTCCTTCTGCAAGCCAGTTACCTAAAAAGAACTAAACATTGTAGAGAGCACCTGTACAGTTTCAGCTTGACAGAAAAGACCCCTGTGATATTATGATTTCACATACATCAAAAGGACACAGATTTTGCAGAAGCGCATCTATATAACATGTCATATATTTTCTGAAGGCAATTGCAAGAACGCATCCCAAGAGAAGAACATAGCAGTCTACCTATCAAACCTCTATGGATCCTGCTCCCATAACACCTGAACTGCTTACAAGCTTATTATTTTTTAAATGTAATTCTCCTCACAACCTTTCTTTTTTGGTTTGGGTAGTATATCTGCCATGAGGAAGTTAGATATGATCTGTGTGGAAGTAGTTTTTCAGTAAAGTAATTCCAATTGTGGCTATTATTCTTGGGGTTATGTAAATACTGGTGAATGTCTAACTGCAGATACATGACTATTGAAACAAACAAACAAAACAAATAACACTAATCACTTCAGAAAGTATGAGGCACAGAAAGTACATGGTCTGTGGCAATGAGATATTTCATCAAGGAAATGTAAGTATAACCACATGTTCTGTCACATAGAATCATCAAATCATCATAGAATGGTTTGGGTTGGAAGGGACATTAAAGGTCATCTAGTTCCAACCCCCTGCCATGGGCAGGGACACCTCCCTCTGGATCAGGCTGCTCAAAGCCTCATCCATCCTGTCCTTTAACATCTCCAGGCATGGGCCATCCACGACTTCTCTGGGCAAACTCTCACAGGAAAAATTCTTCCTAATATCTATCTCCTCTCTTTCATCTTGAAACAGTTACCACTCATCCTATCCCTACACTCCCTGATAAACAGCCACTCCCCAGCTTTCTTGTAGGCCCCTTTAAGTACTGGAAGGCTGCTATAAGTTATCCTGGATCCTTCTCTTCTCTGGGCTGAACAACCCCAACTCCCTCAGTCTGTCTTCATATTAGAGGTGCTCCAGACCTCTGATCATCTTTGTGGCCTCCTCTGGACTTGCTCCAACAGATCTACAACTTTCCTATGTTGAGGACACCAGAACTGAACGCACTATATTAAGAGGGGTTTGAAAGATGTATGAAAGGAAATTTGTGTGAGTAAAGTAACAGAGCAAACATTAGAGGAAGAATTACAGAAAAGGCATGCATCAATAACCAAGGACACAATGAAAAAAGGTCAAAGTGATAAAGACCTACGAATGTGAACGCCAAAAAAAAGGTTTTCTGAAGATTGTTTTGTAGAGGAGTATGAGACATAGCAGGGACTTCAGGAAGTGCTGTTTATTCTGTCCCATGCAAGTCATGCTGGCCAGACTATTTGATGCACACATCTTGGTGATTGTGGTATTACAGTTACATGTTTTATGATATGTGGGGGTGTGTGCATGAGCAAATCTAAGAGATGGTGAGTATTGAGTGAGAGTGCGTCACTGAGATCAATTTTGTATAAAATAAATATCAATTCCATGTTTTGTTGCACTGATTCCCTACAAATTGTGCTGTGAATGTGCCTATTTCTGTCCCTGATTGCAAAACAAGACTAGTTTACCATTTCAGATGGAGACATCTACCTGAGTATACCTGCATTGGCCCTGTCTTCCCTACAAAAAGATTACACTTGGGTGATGCCTACCTTTGTATGCCAATTTTTTGACTCTGTGATTGGAGACATAGTAACTCCTTTTTTCTCCTGTTCTCACAATGAAAGCCACCAATATGTTGCTGTGCTCTGGTACTTTGTTACATGGCCCACCATGGTGCCCATAATAAAGGAGTAAACCTCTCTCTCTACAGCTTTTCAAGGCCTTAGAAAACATAACCTATTCTGTATTGATATGCAAGTACAGGGTCAATGAGAAACAAAATTTAAAAAGAGATTGTGACTTCCTTCAAATTATTTCATACTTATGCAGTTATAAGGAGTCTTTAAGGAAATATATCTATACCTATATACATAATTGTCAGGCTGTTGTGATATAAAGTTGAAAAATGACATACAATACATTTACATTTCACTTGAAATGATCTTTTTCCTTTATATTTTTTGCAATAGCTCTAACACTCCCTTTCCATCCTATCCTTATAATTACTCTGAAAGAACATACTAGTTTAAATTTTTGTTCAAGGTAATTTTTCTATTTTGCATTAATGTTAGCACATAATAGATACATCCAACTACTGTGAGATAGGGAGCACATAGATTTAAAAGGAGTTGTCAGAAAACTGGTACTTTGTTTTTAAAGGGGAAAAATCAATGACTGAATTTACAATTCTCAGAACTACAGCAGGGATGGTACATAATGCCACGAAATTTATAGAAATCTGATTAACTGAATGTCAGTTGCAAGAATGCTGCCTTCAGGGGAGTTCTGAGTTCTTAAGGCCTGTTGTAGGTTTCAGTGAAATACAGTGCCTTATAATTTAATCTGGTGCACCTGAGAATTAAAAGTGTAGGCACTTTTAAGGAGTGGTTGATGCTAGTCACAGTAGGTGAAGTTCTGCCTTCACTGCCCTGAAGATACAGTTGGAGCAAGTACTGATTTCAGCACTTAGTCCAGCTTTACAGTGGAGGAAGCTGAAGCCAAATTTGTTCACAGTGAAATAGTAACTTAAACCTCCTCCTCTTTCTTCAGTCACCTTTTCCTCCAAAAATCCACCATCAACAAAGAAAAATGAGAAAAAAGAAAGTAAATGAACAAAGTATCCTTGTTAGTTGGATTTAGTCCGGATTAAACCCAAGAAATGTGAACCCAAAATTTAGCCTTGTTCAGCTCTAAATACAACTATAGAACTCTTCTGTAGTTTGCCTTGATCACCTCTTCAAATAAAGAGAATGAAATCCTTTCAAAGTATATCTTTTCTGGACCGATCTTTGTCACGAGGTGAACTCAGCTGGAAATAGTCAGATTTTGGGTTTTAGATACAATTGTGAATGCAAATAAGGACAAACAGACATAAATATGGAATTTGTGTGAGGAAAGAAAGGAGCTGCAGGATGAAAAAGAAAGGAGCAATTCTTTTAATCCTATTAAGAGCCTGATTAATGCAATTAAAGAAACTTACATTTCAATTAGGCTGTGTTTCAAGTTGCTTTACTCAAAGGCACTTCTCCCTGCGGTACCACCCTTTAGCATACTAGATATGACATTGTTTTGCACTGGTAGCACAATCTTTCTGTCCCACTTAATCCAGCAGGAATTAGTTTCTTTCACAATTTTCATAATTTAGGCCTAAATTATTTAGAAATGCAGAATAGGGGTATGTCACAAGGTCAGGTTTCTTCATTGAGGGGGAAAAACCCCAAAATGAGTGTTCTTTTCTTTGGAGCCTGCAAAGCAAGTAGAGGAATAATTTGCAGAGAATGCCAAAATGGGCTTATATTTGGTCTGCAAAAAAGCACAGTGAAATTTTTGTTTTCCTGTTTGTGAACAGAAGGGTTGTGTGTCCCTTTCCCTGGAAAGGTGAAGGAGGATTTACTGTAGCTCAAAAACCAGAGTCGATAAACCAGACACCTGCCAGTGAA